>JAXQQM020071604.1:0-85744 GCA_034641835.2 Pinus albicaulis
GTAAAGTGATGCTAGTATGATGAGTTGAGTCATATAACAGGCCTATGTAACTTGGGACCTTGTCATCAAGTGAGTTTATTTTGGGAGATTTTTTTCACTTGGTTAATTATTAGGTGCTTACAGTGACTTAATAATTAATTGAGTTTTTTCCTCCAAGCATAACCCCAAAGTCGGAGTGCGGCTTGATGGTGAGGCCTTGGGTGAGTCCTAGTGTCTAGAGTCATTTTATATTACTATACTAGATCATTCGTAAAATTTCGTGGAATTTGATTTGGTCTAGGGGTCACATGTAAAATTTTTTAAATTTCCCGCAGGGCGGAGATTTGAATAAAATTTGAATGTAAAATATAATAAGTGATGTCTAGAGAAGTTGTATGGGGCATGTGTGCTTAAAATTACACCTCTCACCCTCAAATTTCTACTGTGACACACTTTGAGGGGTAAAAAATAAGTTATAAACCCTCAAAACCCACTTTTCCTAGTTTAGTGGGAAATCTGGCAATAAATTAAACCAGAAAATTAAATAGAGAAAAATAAATAGCTCCATGTGACAAAATGACTTGGAAATTATCTCAAGTCAAAAGAATGAGTCAAAGGACAAGTGGATGATGATTTGACACCTTGCATCATAAATTCATGGCCCACTCAAGGAAATCAATTTTTTTGGCATTAATGAAGCAACTAGTGACATGGAAAATCAAAATCTCCTGAGGAGTTAATGCACATGTTGGAGTATCTCATGGATTGGATGGAATACTTGATGGAGGATTTGATGGAGACTTATCTCCACTTCACTCGCCTTAGCTCTAGGATGAACGCAATTCCCAAGGAGTTACGTTGAGCTCAATGGAAGCATCTACATGGTGTCAATCATCACATGATTTGATCTTGGAGTTTGACTTGGTGAGGAGGATGATTGATTCACACTTGGAGAATTCAATTTTGCTTGAGGATATCTTGGTGCCACATATGGAATTCGATTTGCATTGGTGGCTACTTCATCTCTCCACTTGGAATTCGATTTCCTTCTTGGGATCTTCACCATGGCCATTTGTCACTTGGAAGTTGTTGAAAATTGTAACTAGGATCCAAGTCTTCATACTGACTATGTAACTATATGCTTATGAAAATAAGAAGACAAAAGATAATATATATATATTTGATATGGTTGGCTCATGGGTTTCATGAGCAAGGTCTAGGACAAAGGACTTCTTCTTGATGTCCTCTAGGTTTTTTTTTTTATGGTCATAAATGTCCTATTTAAGAAGTCATGTATGAAGTGTCTAAGTATGCTCCAAACCATGTCACATAAGCCTTGAAAGTCTAACGTTAAACCCTTCAAATTATCATCATATAAGTAGCATATAAAGTCGGCCTATATTCAGTGGAGAAGTCGGCCTACAAGGTGGTGTAGGGTCGGCCTAAAGGCATGTCAAAGAACATTATATATACCCTAAACCTGCAAGGTATTTGACACATGAAAAATGCGGATCTCTCTGTAATTTCCACAGTAAAAGAAAGTGTGGATTCTCTGCAATGTTACAGTGGTCCAAAAGTGTGGATTCTCTATGATGTCACAATGGTCCAAAAGTGCATATGCTCTGCGGTTTTACAGTGGTCAAAAAGTGCGGATTAGTAAGCAACAGTTGTGGTCAAGTCCGCAGTAAAGAGTGGTCAAAACTATGGTGAATATATTGATATACACCTGCACTAAAAGTGGAATGAAGTTTGTAATCTATGCACAGCAAGGACTAGGACTAGTCCGAAGTATGGAAACAGTCAGATAGTATTCTGTAATGTAATAAGACTAAGATTGATGTGTATTCTATGAGGCAAGGGCTATAATAAGTAAAATCTGAATTGCAATGTGAGAAAGGATTCCTACTCTACAGTGTGAATTACTCCTCAAGTGAAGAAGATTCAGGGTTATGAAAAGTGGAAAAGACATTACTATGCAAGGTACATAGACTTTCTAGAGTAGTAAGAAAGATTCGAGAAAGATAGACCTAGGGACCGAGCTCTCTAGTGGTGGTGCAGAACAGTGCAGGTTGGTGCAGAAAAGAACAATCAGTTTGAAGGGAAAGAAAGAAGCAGTGACAAGGTCTTGGAGCATTCATAGGTCAAGGGTCTAAGTCTTGGTCATGGTACTTGTCATCTGAAAATCTATAAGAAGAATTTCTTATGGGTTTTCCTCTCCAAGAGGGAGAGGTTTTGCCATGGCTCAAGGAGCCTAACTTTTTGTCTTTTGTATTTTGGTAATTGACTTGATGAAAGACTAAATAAGCTAATGAAGAGAAGACATAAGTAACTCAAGTAAGCACACAAGTAATTATCAAGAAGAGAATTTGAATTAATCACCAACCCTCTAAATTCTCAATATGGTATCGGAGCTAAGGTGTTGAACTCAAGGGCTACTTGACAAAAAGACACTCCAGGAAGCAAAAATCAAAGTTTGGGTGAAAAGACAAATAAAATTGCAAGAAAGACTCTCAAGCTATTTCAAGGATCAACTCATTCAAGAAAATAATCTTTGTCATCAAAGATTTACATTCAAGACATTGTTAGAAGAGGATATCATCTTTTAAATATATCCTTTATTATCAAAGATCCAAGAACACCTACATTGAATATTTCTATCTTAGAAGAAGCTCCTAACTTCATCTTCATCATCATCAAGGAAGCTGCAAGCCACTCTACTCAAGTAAGTATCTGAAACTGCTTGAATGTGAAAATAGCTTTTGTAAAAGAGAGCAACAAGTTGGTTGGGTCATCAAACTTTAGTGCATGGAAGAAGAGGACAGATCTGAATTTAATTGAAGACGAAGTTATGGACTACATCGAAGGATCTACAATTCAACCACCAAAAGAAGATGCTCCACCTCATGCCAAGTACATGAAGGGAGAAATCAGAGTCCAAAGGATTCCCATAGAATCCATTAAAGACTCACTCATTCCCTATGTATCAAAACTAAAGTCTGCGAAAGAAATATATGAGAAACTAGTGGAGCTATTCTCTGTGAGTACTGCAGGAGAAGCAATCTCTCTGAGACAATAACTATATAAAACAAAATTGTCAAGAGAAGAAGGAATCACTTCATACTTTATGAGGATTTCTGAAATGAGAGATCAACTGCAAGATCTAGGAGAAGTAATCTTTGACACTGAGATGACTACAATGATGCTAAATGCTCTACCAGAAGAATGGGGAAACTTCACTTCAAGTCTATACGAGAAGAAAGAAGCCACACCATTCCATGATTTATGGTCTCTATGTAAAATAGAGGAAACAAGATTGAAAGCCAAAGCTAATACAAGATCAAGTGAAGGGAATCAAGCCTTTGCAGCCATATACAGGAAGAAAGGAAGATTTCAAAAATTTTGTCCTCAGAATAAAAGAAGGAATATGGACAAAGTACGATGCTTTGGATACAAGAAATCTAAGAAAGAATTAGCGAGGGATCTCTACTATGATTGAGATTATCTTCCTCTTTAAGTGATTTTTGTTGGTTGTAAAATAGTATGATAAGAAGCAATGTATATTGATATCACCATAGAAGCATGGTGGGAGCTCTTGGTGAAACTGCTTCGGGAAAACCTCACTAATAACAATACTGATGGAAGGCAGTCATCAAGATCAAGGGTCATCATGGAAACTGATGCTGACATTTTCTAATGGAGTTCTCTATGAATTCACTTATTAGAAAGAAAGCATAATGGTTTCATCAAGAATTCTATGCTACAGAATTCTGGGATGTGATGACATATTGATGGAGCAGGTCAAGAGAATGAAGCTCTTCATTCTAGTAAAACTGCTACAGGATGACTCAAAGGAAAAAGGTATGAGGTATATATATACATATATATATATTTATATGCTGACACTGGATGTTGTGAAGTCATGTCATATGGTTGCGGGTAATGGACTTCTATATTTAGAAATATGATCTATGGAGGAGGATCTCTCACAGTGCACTGACAGATAAAATCAACATAATATATCCCCATATGGAATATGAGGTGGTTGTATATGAACAAGGAACTGGAAATTGTAAGTTCCTAGGAATGAAAATGCACAGAAGGGAAGAGATCATGAAGTGCAACCATGTCAAGAGGCAGTTATCATCCGAGAGCCCAAGAAGATGTGACTAGAATATCTCTTCAGGATATGTGAACTCTAATAGAAGTCTGCTCTAATAGAAGTCTCGTAAAGAAGAATACCCTTGACAAAACATATCATTAAGAGATGTGTCAATCTGAATAAAGGATGTTGATGCCTACAGGAAGATGTCATGGAGAAAGATCATCACTGAGTTAACTTTTGGTTTAAAAAGTTCATATGTATATGTTTATCTGGATTAATTTGTGCAAGGCTGCTAATCATGAGAAAGGATGTATGATCCTTGGAGATGATTCGAAGGAAAGCAGCATGGCATAACGGTGAACCAGATGAGCAAGACAGATGAATCACTTTCTAGTAGATGACATGATGCATGAATGAAAGTGATGGATGATCTATGCCCTGTGGAGCTTGTTGTCGCCTGATTGACATGATAACGAAGCTCAAATCGGAAATTGTCTCCCTGATCCCCAATGTCTCTAGTTTGTCTCATTGCAAGCTAAGGGAGGTAGACCCTAACAGAAATGAAGGACAAGAATTGGTTGCAAATCAACCAATCTAGGAGACACAGCTAAAACACCAAATACTTGATAAGATTACGAGATTTTCAAGATCAATTATATTAAAAACAGTGCCTTATGGAGTTAAAAGATCCCATTATGCAATTAAAGTTAAGTATTAGATGTATAACTACTGCTATGACCACAATGATATTCAATTGAAAGCACCACAACCATATTCAGCAAAACGCATCACAACCATTCATTCAAATACTGAAGCCAACAACAAAGCTTATCATGGAATGATCATTAAGATAAATGCCATATGCTTGAAATATTTCCGAAATTATGATGTTTCAAATAACTCAGTTCGAAAATTAAAATGCTCCACAGTCAAACTTCAGATAGGAAATTTTAGGCTCATTTGACTATAGGACTTAGAAATTTTTAGAATTTTGAAATTTTGAAATTTTTATATTATTTTTTAAATCTAAAACAAATTAAAAAATCTAAATCTAAAAATTAAACCTAAGTTAAAAAACTAAGAAATCAATCCTAATCTAAAACTTCAAGCTAAAACAAACATAAATCAAAACAAAGCTAAATTAAACTTAAACTAAATTAAATCTAAAAAAATTAAATAACAAAAATTAAAAACAAAACTAAGACTAAAATCGAACTTTAAATTAAAACCTAGCTAAGAAACAAAACTAATAGTGAAATCTAGTAAAAAAAACTAGAAATCGAATTAAATTAAGCCTAAACTTTAAATAATAAAAAAAACAAATCGACTCTACGATAAAACGAATCCCCCTCTAGTTATCACAAAGGATAACAATGGCATCTAGCACATGCTCGAACAGCTCACTGAAGAGCTTTCGCAACCAAGTGACTTCACAACAGGCCATACATGTTACGATGTATTCGGCCTCAACGGTGCTCAAGACTCTGAGCTTTCGTTTCCTACGGAACGAATCTCATGTGACGGCTCAGTGTGCTCTTGCGATCCACCACTATGTTGATCGGCATCGGAATATCAGGAGTGTCATGCTCACGGCTAAAAACAGTTCGTTGGTGGGGGGGGGCAAGAATCAAATTTGGTGTATGTAGATCATTATGGAGGATTAAATCTTGAAATCTCAGTTCGTAGTATCAGTACGAATACGTCCAGTCCCCATTTGTACTACGTATGGATACGGCAGATCAAAATGAGTCCCAATTCGGCAGTAGAAAAGTGCAAGTTTGACTTATAAAAGTCTCATTTCTCTCATTGTTTCTCATGATATTTGTTTGTGAAGTGAGCGAGGAGCAAGGGTTAGCAAGGAGAAAGGGAGTTTTTTCAAAGAGATTCAAGCATCCGGTAAGTGCACTGTCCCTCTCTATTCTGCATTTAGTTTGCTGTTAGTGTTTGCATGTGCATATGTTTTATATATTTGGTCATTTTTGTTTATTTTTTACAGTATTCATGGCTCAATCAAAGGCAGCAAGACAGGGGCAAAGAAAGGGGAAGAATGTCCCCATTGGAGATGCCCCTCCTGTCCTTGTTTCATCAGGGTCTGCAAGTATTCCATCTATTGGAAGTGGGGCTGCAACAACAGCTTCAAATGTGCAGGGAAAACAAACTCATGACCCCAAATACCCATTGTGGAAATATGTGACAAGAGAGGCAAGGCCAGGCAAAAAGAGAAAGGGAGGAGGAAATTGTTCATGGAAATGAAATATATGCAACGGCCATTTCACTTCCACATATTTCCGTGTGAAAGCTCATTTGCCGGGTTTTCCAAGTTGTGGCATTCAAGCTTGTATAGCAATCAAATTGCCACAGAGGAAGGAATTGGAGAAAGAGCAATTTGTTGGTGCGGCAACTGTGGCATCAAAATCAAAACAAAACAAGAATGATGACCCCCTTCCATTCTTAAGGAAAAGCAGCAACAAGTTCCCTTTTGAGAGTTTTAGTAGGGGACAATCAACAAAGAGAAAGGCAACTGCAGTTGGTCCAATGGACAAGATTTTTCAAAAAGAGAAGAGGGAAGAGCTTGATCTCACCATTGCATTTTTTTCTATCAGAACTTCATATCCTTTAATGTTGCATGGTCACCTCTATTTATTGAGATGTGTCGAGCTCTTAGTCATGGGGCTCCATCAAGGTATGTGCCTCCTGGGTCAGAGAAGCTCAAAACCACATTGTTGACAAAGGCAAAGAAAGAGGTGGACAAAATGCTTGAGCCTATTAAATCAGCATGGCCAACATCTCGGGTTAGCATTGTTTCTGATGGATGGACAGATCCAGCACGCCACCCACTCATCAACTTCATGGTGTCATCCTTGAATGGTCCAGTTTTCTTGAAATCAATGGATGCCCTTGGACAGTACAAGGATGCACAATATATGGGTGAGTTATTTATTAAAATTATTGAAGATGTAGGTGTCGATTCTTGTGTGCAAATCATTACAGATAATGCACCTGTTTGCAAGGCTGTTGGCATGATTGTGGAAGCAAAATATCCACAAATATTTTGGACACCTTGCATTGTCCATTCATTGAACTTGGCATTGAAATCTATTGCCTCTAATGTGCTTTGGATTGGAGCCATTATTGAGGATGCACGGCATATCCACAACTTTGTACAAAACCATACAAATGCCCTCACTATCTACAAGGAGTACACCAATCTATCATTGTTGAAGATTGTGGATACACGGTTTGCCTCTTCATTCATCATGTTGAAGAGGTTGAGGGAGGTCAAGACCGCTCTTGGGGCCATGGTTATTTTAGAGTTTTGGTCTTTTTGGAGAAAGACGGATCAAGCAGCCTCAAAGAAAGTGAAGGACACAGTGTTGGATGATCTATGGTGGGAGAAGGTAGATCTAGTTATTCAGATCATGGAGCCTATCATTTCCTTGCTTCGATTTGCAGATATAGACCAACCCATCCTAGGAGAGGTTTATGAGGGATGGGATTCCATGATTGAGTCTGTGAGGACCATTGTTTTACAGAGTCAGTGCCCAGAGTATGAGACATCACTTGAGGCCTTTTTCACTGTCATACAGGATATTCTTGTCAGCATATGGGACAAGAATTGCACACCTTTACATTATTTGGCTCACTCCTTGAACCCAAAATACTACAACCATGAGTGGCTGAATGGTGGACCTTCCCGCAGATTCCCTCCTCACATGGATGGTGAAATCTCACAGGGGAGGAAAGATGCATTGAGGAGGATTTTTCAGGAGAGGGCATCCCTTGATGAGGTGGAGGATGCCTTTGCAAAGTTTTCCACTGGCACTGGGCGATTTGCAAGCTATGATGTGATTCGAGACAAGGGGGCTAAGAAGCCCTATTCTTGGTGGGCAACTCATGGGGCAACAAGCCCTCCTCTACAGCAGTTAGCCATGAGGCTCCTCTCTCAGGTGACTTCATCCTCTTGTTGCGAGAGGAATTGGAGCACATATGGGAATTTGTATAGTGTGAAGAAGAGCAGGCTTGAGCAGTCCAGGGCAGAGACAATGGTGTATGTGCAAACCAACCTTCGTCTCATCTACAGGCAGAGGGAGGATTGGTTGAAGGGAAAGACAAAGATGTGGGATGTCTTTCCTGATGATATGGGTCTGGACAATAGTGCTGAGTTGGCATTGGCCAACTTGGATCTCAATGCGCTAGTGCTAGAGCCTGTCACGTTTGATGAAGCCGATACAAGAGAGGTAACATCTTCAGCACCAAAGAAATGCGTAGAAAACAAGAGGAGGAGGATGTAGCAGAGGAGAGCAAAGGTGAGCATGATGTCCAGATGAGGACAATCCCCTCTTTCCACGTGCTCCTCCCAAGTCTCCATGCAGATATGCCTCCTAGAGGCTACGTGAGGCCTCCCTCATACGTGAGTGTGGACCCCCAAGGCTCCCCTTTAAGTTATGTACGTTGCTCCTACTAGGGAAACACTTCATTCTTTATTTAAGTGAGTTAGTCCCTCTTTTCTCACTTTTTATTTATTAATTAACTATAGTGCGGCAAAACTATACAAAAATCAAATATTCCAATTAGCTTGCGTGCTAATTAGGAATATTACAGCCTCTCCCGCAAAATGTTGCTTGTCCTCAAGCTATCGAAGTGATGGGATGTCTGATAAAATCCTTCTCATCCTCCCAAGTGGCATCCCTCATCCCAAGCAAATTCTTCCACCTCACCAAGAATTCCCTTGGATCATCACTGGCCCATCGTTCTCCCTGGGTATCAATAATAGCCTCCCGGGCCGCAACACCAAATGCCCCTCATCATCCTGTAAGGGTAGCTCATCCGTGATTGTCACTCGTTGGCCCAATGCCTTTTCTCAGTGCATGATACGTGGGAACATGTTATGAATCTTGTCGCTTGGGGCAGCTCTAACTCATATGCAACCCTCGTGCTAACTCGCTGTGCACACCCAGTATGGCCCATAAAAACGGGGCTTAAGCTTCTACCTTTCTCGCTTACGTTTAAGAAGACTTCCAGTTTCAGCATGGTATGTAGTCGCAGGTAGACCAAGTCCCCTACCTCCCGCAACCGTCTCCACCTCGACCCCTATCGCGCATTGAGCTGCCTTCATCGACGTATTCCGCGTTGTGGCCATGTTATCCCTTGAGAGCTCGGAGGATATCTTGGCTCCTCTTGGATCCAGACATCTTGGCTCTGGAGCCCGCTAGCACCAAACATCATGTCCACAAAAGATAAAGGATGATATCCATACAAAGCATAGAATGGTGACATACCAATGGACATGTGATGCGTCGTGTTGTAGCAATACTCTCCCAAATGCGCCCACTTCAAACCATGCTCCTCTCGCTATCCACCGACATAGTTACGCAAGTAGCCCGTACAACACTCTGTTAACTATCTCCGTCTGTCCGTCTGCATCTAGGGGTGATAACTAGTGCTCCTACAAGGCTGACCCCTTGTCCCCACTCAGCTGAAAAGCTCCCTCGCCGTAATCCGCCCACGAAGCTTTACTGCCCTGGCCAATCGACAATGGTCTTGGGTAGACCATGCAACCCGAAAATCTCCCCGAAGAACAGACGCCACTCCGTGTTGTTGTGTGGTGTGCGACTGTATGGCTAAAAGTGAGCATACTTCGTCGATCGGTCAACGATCGACAAAGATGCACGTCTTGCCCCACTCCATGGGCAACCCCCGTGATGAAGTCCATCGATATGCTCTCCCATTTCCCTCCGGAATGGGAAGAGGTGCATGAACAACCCCGCTCGGGATGGCTCATCTCTCCCTTGTTTCTCTAACAAACATCGCACTCCCTCGACATGCTAGAGTACGTCCTCCTTGAGGCCCTTCCACGAGAACCTCTCACCGATGGCTCCGTAGAGTCTGTGAACCCCTCGATGGCCCGCCAATGGAGAATCGTGTGAGGCATGGAGTATCTTCTTCTAAGCCGAGACCCCGACCCGAAGAAGATCCCGGGCCTCGTAATAGATAATCTCGTCAACTCACCAGTACCCTGGGCTATCCGCCACTCCGCCCATCCAACACCTCACAAGCAAATCTGTCCCCTGGAGTACTCCACCAACAGTCGGAGCCCCTCCCAATCGCCGTCCAAGCTCATAAGAGATAACGTGTCCTGGCTCTACGGAAAGGGCATCCGCCACCACGTTATTCTTTGCCTCGGACGCAGACTCAATGTCAGAAGTCATAGGCTTGGATCTTACCGATCCATTTCCTGCCGCCTCCCGTGCAGTGCATCGCTCCGTAAAGTACCCCGAGGGCCGTTGTGATCCGTCCTCACTCCCGACCCGTCGCCCACTAAATACCAGCTTCTGTGATTTGCCGCCAATGCATGGCATAATGGCCTACACATCTCCTCAGCCGTATATGGAATGGGACAACCTCTCATATGGAAGGAGCCTGCCTACCAAAGCTATACGGATGACCATCTCGCTCAGATCGCACTCAGCTAACTTCCTCACGCAGACGCATCGCACTCCAAGATAAATGGCTGCGTGGAACTGCAATGCAAGCACTGGAGCAGTTGCTCATCACCTCCCTGAGCCGACTGAAAGGGCTCGCACAGGCCGTGGATCCGACCAACTAAATCGCCCCCTTCCCTCGAGTCGCAGGAGGGGTGCACAAGTCGTGAGGAACCTTTGACGAACTTCCCGTAGTAAGTGCAAATGCCAATAAATCCCCGAAGCTCGTCACGTCTTCGGCTCAGCCAACCTCTCTGATACCTGAATCTTCCTCGTGGACTCTCACTCCGTCCACTTCTATAATATGTCCCTAAGTACGACGATCTCCGTCAATCCGAACTCAGCATTTCGGAGCTTGGCATAGAACTCACAAGCCCCTCCAAGATGCGCAACATCAAGCTCCCACATGTTGGAGATGCTCCTCCCAAGTCCCGCCAGTATATAAGTATGTCATCGAAGAAGACCAAGCATCAAACTTCCTCGATGACCCACTCGAAGATGTGGTTCATGCACCACCGAAAGGTGTAGCGGGTGCATTGGTCGCACCAAAAGGCATAAATCCGGGAACTCGAAGTGCCCATAATGACACTCGAGGGCGGTCTTTGGGAATATCCTGCCTCACGCATATCCGATGGTACCCGGGATCTCAAGTCAATCTTTGAGAAGAACCATGCTCCTCTCAACTCGTCCATCAACTCATCGATCCCGGGAATGGGGTACTCCGTTCTTCAGTGGTCTTCTTATTCGGAGCCTCCGTAGCTCACATGCAAATCCGCACAAAGCTGTCCTTCTTCTTCACCAACACCACATGCAAGAAGAAAAGGACTCGTGCTTGGCCGAATGTGACCAAGGGCCAAAGAACCCCCGAATAGCATCGCTCAATCTCGATCCCCGATAGGCCTTGGGATGCCTATACGGTGGTGGTGATCGGCTCAGTATACCCCGCTTCTCTTCAAGCTCAATAGTATGCTCAAACACCCGATCCCAGGTGGCCGCCCCGTGGAATATCCCCGAATACTACGACGCATACCCGCGGGTCCGATAGTCTCAGGACTTCAGATGCACCGCCCGACCTTTATCTACCGCCTTCTCCGAAGCTCGGCGAGCTCTACGGCCCTGCTCGATGTCTCCCTCGCGCGGGTGCTGCCTCCATCCTATGTGCCGACACTATCTCGAGGAGGGTATGTGTGCTGTCCCTCCCGTATCTTCTCATGCCTCCCTCGTCTTGGGGTCATCCCACTCCATCTCTAGGGCCTTCCAATCTGTCGTGACCTTCCCCGCAGTAATGAGCCATTGAACACCCAATCATCATGTTGGTGTCCGGATATCCACCACGAAAAAATGATCTCGTCAATGTATAAGTGCCTCCATCGTCACCGATAACTCCGGGGACATACCGAGCACACACCATTGTCCTGACCCTCTCCGGGACCAAAAACGGAAAATCCATCAAAACTCTCACTCAGTATACCTCTCCTCGCTCAACCATCCGTGCATCAATGAAAGTTGTGGGTGGCCCCCACTATCAACCAAGACCGAGACCCGCCGTCCACGCATCGTCCCCCCGTGACAGCGCGGGCACACAACACTCTGGGAACTCCCCGCAATGCCGCTAGGAGCTCCCTCCGAAGAGGTGCAATGATGCACCACCGCTCGCGCCGCCGGTGGAGGTGGTAAGGGGTACCCCGCGCGCGCATAACAATCTCCCCGCCCCACGTCATCCTCCTCATCCTCTTCCCGCACGCTTCGGGAGAAGACCTCAATGAAATATGCTTCCCCGCAAAGACATCTGTGTCCCGTGCCCATGGCTCCCGGCAAGTGCGAAGCACAACCGCCTCTTCTTCATCTCTCTCCCGGCCTCATCATCAAATCAGTTTCTCGCTTCAGATTCGCCTTGGGAGGCGGAACCGCCGTGTCCTTCCCCTTAGGGCCGGGAAGGCTCTCGTCTCCGGGGTAAGGTAGGTCCGAGTCCCGGGGTAAGACATCCCGTAAATCCCCGGTCCCGCTCGATGGCATCCCGAAGCGTAGGCCGGGTCTAGTCGACTCGACTAGGCCACGAAGTGGCTCGCTAACCCCTCCACAAACATGTAGACCATCCGAGCCGCGGATAGATCAAGCACCATCACCGAACCCTCAAGAAGTCCGAAATGTGTCTCGGGCTACCCTGAGCTCGGCTTGAGCTTTGTCGCCTAACGAAGTGGGCCGTCCGGATCCCTCCCTCGTCAAAGCGCTCTATCACCCTCTCCGGCAAACTCGGCATATGTCCCCACCGTAGAATGCCCGAGTGTCGTCATCCCATGAAACCACCACCCCGGGCCTCACCATCCAGATGTAATGTGTTGCCACCTTGATGGCCTCTCGACCGCGACATCGATATGCTCGGGAAATATATGTCCAACTTTTTCTACTCCAAGACTCTGTCGACATGTTTGATGTGCCATCAAACGTGGGCAAATGAAACCATCGCTAACGATGTCAAGAGGGGTCATCATGCTGATGCTGATGCCTCTGCGTCCAGGATGAGCACGGGGTCTACCATCACGGGCTGAGTCGAACATAATCTCTCGAATGAGATAAGATCTTCGATCGCCGACGCAGTGCCGTGTACTCCGCAATGTAGGCTGTCCCATCCGGCCAGGGGCTCAGCTTCCCGGGCTCCCGCCGTGCTCCCCGCCCCCGTGTCCTCCGGCTAGGAATGTGGGGCATAGTGATCGCGTGGGTGGCCGGGAATATCCCGCCGTGCTCCCGCCCCTCGTGTCCTCCGCTAGGAATGTGGGCATAGTGGATCGCGTGGGTGCATGCGATGCCATGATCGGGGATAGCATCACGCTCCGCATATGGTGGACGTGCCCAATCCCTCTACCGATCCAAACCCTTGGGGTTTCCCGCTCGCTTAACCTCTAACGCAAAGAGTCTCCTCGTCCCACCGACCCATCCGCTCTCGACACATCCCGTGCATGTGTTGGAGTGAGCGCATCTCTAAATCTCCTCGCATCCTCCTCGGGCTCCGCCATAGGACCCCGCCGTCAAGCCCTGCGTCCCCCCACAGACGCTCGCTCGCCTCGAATCTATCTCAGCCGGCTCCCGATCGGGAATCACACATGGGCCGCTCCCCGATCTCACGTATATCTCGAGGCCGCTCCCTGATCTATGTCCACCCACTCGAACACAAAATTCCCCTCTCCGTAGGTGCTTCTCAACCTACGCTCAACGTCTCAGTACTTTGCTTCAGTAACAGATGTAGGGCTCTATCCCCCCGGCGTCATAGACTCGCTAGCTCCACGTGGTGAGCTGCATCTATGCTCCGACACTAATCGTAATATTTCGAATAGGAAATAGACAAAATGAAATACACGCATACAACTATATAGAAAAATGTCGGAAATAGAATATAAAAGCAAGTAGACATAAAATGCCAGGAATGCTAAGCCTATTTTATTAATCCGAGAATATAAATGGGTACAATGGATAATCGTAATAAGAGCACCTATCCTTGCACAAGGCAAGTGAAGAACCCTCTCGAAAATATGAAATGGTCGCTACGTAAATCACGTCTCTACTCGCTGAAGAAATTGCCGTAACTCGCAGCTCGTGAATGAATCGGGAACTAGGGGCTGATCCCCTCAGCTTCGAATAGAGCTGCAGCGTAGATCAGATATGCATCTCATACTCACAGCCTCCGACAAAACCTCAAAACCATAAACAAAATGGACCACCTCCGAAAAATCACCCCGTAAACCCTCCTCAAGGGAAAAACGCTCGTCCCTCCGTGCCCGCCGCGTATGCCAAATGAAATATACCGAGATGGAGCCACAACCTCCCTCGTAGAAACTCTCCAACTGATAAATATTGAACCTCCACACCGAATAACGATGAATCTCCCCGCGTGAAAAACCCCGCAATAGCACCTCCACCAAGAACCGGCGTCCTCTCTCCTCGTGAGGGACATGCAAATAGCCAATAAAGAAGCCCGCCTCCTCCGCAAAACAACAACCAAATCCTCCTACGCCGAAAACCGTAGAAAAGACCTTGCCCGAGCAGTACCTCAAGTCCCCCGGGCTAAGGGTGAGATCTCACGGCGAGACACTCAATCGCACTCAAACATGCCGCAGAACAAAGCCAACATGTACCACATGGCTCAAGAAGACAGGTCTAGCTCAATATCATCAACAACAAGAATGCCAAATGAAATGGCTCTCCCACCTTTTATAATGCTGAGCTCTCCTCAAAAACCCCTAACGTGGTCCCCTCCACGTGCTCCTCCCAAGTCCGCGTGCAGATGCTCCTAGAGGCCACGTGAGGCCTCCCCTCATACGTGGTGGACCCCCAAGGCTCCCTCTTTAAGTTATAACGTTGCTCCTACTAGGGGAAACACTTCATTTTATTTAAGTGAGTTAGCCCCTCTTTTTCTCACTTTTATTTATTAATTAACTATAGGCGGCAAAACTATACAAAAATCAAATATTCCAATTAGCTGTGCTAATTAGGAAATATTACATTATGATGATGAGGATTGATGATCTCATTGACTTTGACCTAGTTGAGGCTTCAGGGCTTGTACTCTTGTAGGATCGTAGTTCTTTTTGTATTTTCTATTTCTATTTGCCATTGGCGTACTGATGCAGTGTAACATTTTGATTTCCCGATGACTTAATGAGAAAACTACAGATCTCTACTATCTTGTCTTTTCTTAAGTAAATTTGACAATTGTATGATGTATCAATGTATCAAATTTCAATGTATCATGTATGAGTATCTAAGGTCTTAAATCTATGTTTGAATCAATGAATTTGTATGGATTTGTGTAAAAATATCTAATATAATATATTAATATATATATTTTTTATATATATATATATTTTTTAATAAAATAATATATAATCGTATCGTGACTCCCGAAAGTGTCCTATTTCGAGGGTCACCGTGATCCCGAATCCTATTCTCAAATCCCCATATCCATCGAATTTCGAATCTCGTGGTCAAGTGACTTAGCTCAGACGATGAATCTCACTTCCCATGGTCTATCGTGGCCCCGTAGATATTGTCTCAAGAGTTCCTCGGCACCAACCCAAATGAATGTTATGAGGATCAACCATCTCTGTTTACTCAAAGTGTTCATCATGCACAACATATCGTCCGGGAATCTGATGTTCTTCCCCAAGAACATCGTGGCCCCTACGAGTTAATGATACTCAAGGGGATTTGCTAGCACTCCAGGCCCAAAGTACGTCAGCTTACCTCAACTTTAAGGTTGAGCTCCATTGGTGTCGATCACGACTTACAATCCACCATACCAAATCTTTCCGTAATCGCCTCACAATGTATTTTTCTTTGAGAGAGGAAAAATCTCGCGCTCGTCTCCCGCTGTACCTCCGTGCCTAGGAAGTAATTTGTCGTACCTAGGTCCTTCATCTCAAACTCGGAAGCGAGCTCCCTCTTTGACTCGATCGTAGAAGAGATCGTCCCCATAGAGAACCGAATGAGAGGTTTTTTTTTCTATGAACCTTGAAGTAAAGGTTGGGATCAACATTACTACGAGTGAAGCTACGCCTTCATCAAGTAGCTATCTATCCTCTCGTACCAAGCCCTGGGGCTAGCTCTTCAATCTTCGCAAACATGGGTGTCTCGATCTTGGACTTCGAACCCCAAAAGGTTGCTCCACGTACACCTCTTCCTTTATCACACCATGCGTAAAGGTGGTCTTCACGATCTATCTGATAGAAGATTCTATCCTTGTGTAGCAACAAGGGTAATAATAGATCATCATGTGCAATCTTAATCAATGCCTCTCTCTAGAGAGAGGTCTCGTGCAACACATCTTACCTTGTATTTTTCAGCACTCCCCATCGCATCCATGCTTGATCTTATAGAGCCATATAGAGGTGACAATGCTTTGTCCTCTGGGTCTCGGACCATATCCCGTGACATCATCCTTTATATAGCATCCTTCCCGATTTGATGCTTTATGGCTTCTTCACATAGTATCTTATGCTCCAGGCCGTGAGATACCCTTGGTATCTATATGGCTTCTTGCTTTCCCTGAATGTCCCCCTTTGGGATCATATGAGTCTCCCTGCATCCTCGAGAATATGAGGGTCTTCTCTTCTTTCTTCCAAATAACGCACATTTTCTCACAAGCATATCATTTCGGTAGTGGTCTCCTCTTAATGCCACGTCCTTCCGCAAAGGTGCCATTACTCGGGCCGCAGTAGAATCTTGATCTTCTTCTTCAAGAAATATGTCCAGACAGTAAAGATAGTCGAATGTATCAACTGCGTACATCGCATGTCTTTGTGATACATGAAATTACAATGCTTGTAACTATATGTGGACAATACCACAATAATCGTGACAAATATCAGCTTTCACGTTGATGTTAGCATCTTCAAAATCATTGAATATAGTCCAAAATCTTCAAGAACTCACAGGCTCCCTCTTTATTCATCAAGGTGACTACATATAAGCTTTCAAAATATCACTCTTTTCCTATCCAAAATAATCAAGGAAAACCTTCATCAATCTTACCGCTAATCATCCAAAATCACGTGAACAATACCTTGTCTCTCCTTTCTCGCGCAAACGATTTCCAAAGCATCGTAAAAATCAACGCAAGAATTTTGCCTTCTAAATAATAGAGTTGCTTCATCATCATTGGTATATAGTGCCCATACGCTCGATCCATACAAAGAATTCATAAGCCGAAATGTATCCCACTAGATCGACGAGGAAGAATGAGGAAAACCCAATATGATTTGAGATCAACTCAACCACTCAATTGTCAACACGTTTGCTTCGCTTTCAATGCTCACAACCTATTTTTCACATCCTCCCAGATCGTGAATCCTTCCATGAAGTAGACTAGGCGTATAGATTTCCTACTACCTGGCATGCCGAGGACCAATCCCAGAACCATCTCGTGCTGGCATGCTTCGACCGTATTACATGATATCCCGCGACTCTTGAAGATATGCCTCCGATCTAAACTTTCTTCCAAGCTCAAAGAAGATATGGCCTCTCGCGCTTTTTTCACTCATGCATGTAGCCCATCCTCCATATACCGGGGTTCTTATGGTTGGAGACATAGCCCGATATCCGATCAAATGGTCTTGCAAGTGGACAAAAAAACCGGTTTTGTTGAGCAACAAGTCGAGGTAACCGTAATTTTTATTATCCTCCAACTCAATATAACTCGACTTCTAATGAGCAATTTGCTACAAGATCGATGCAAAATTCGATCCTTTCGGGAGCCAATGAACGTAACTAGTGATGGATCATGCTAAAGAGCAATTTTGCTACGGAGCTACAATGAATCGAACTATGATGGACTATTAGGTATTCACGTTTAAAATTTCTCAGTAGATCAATTCTATTTATAACATAGTCATATGAAATATGCATATGGTAGAACCCGGTTACCTTTGAGTGCAACTCCAAATGTTGATGATGTAAATGCCCTTTTATTTTTGTTCTAGGTACACAAAGACCATTAGGTATGTTGTAGCACTTTGGATGATTCGCAAACGAGTCAAATGGCTCAACTACTCCGCAATTGGCTATTCACAGGAGTAAACACGTCCAATACATGAATAACACGCCTAGATCTCGACGTGTGTGTTAGGTTCAACCCGGTAGGGGATCGATTTCTCTTTGGCATCGAACACAAAGATCCTTTTGCTCCTTCCAATTGTGAGGAGAAAACCGACTCTCCAAAAACTCGAAACTCAACCTCTCGCTTCTAAGATTAATGAGTCTTCCCCACTCAAAAAAATTTCTCAAGCAACTTTCGCACGATTTTGAAGTAGGCTGACTCCTACAAGTTGATATCGGCCCTTCCATCTTCTCGCGCTCGGGATTTACAACATATGCAAGCAAGGTAGAGGTGCTCGTGGACCCGTAGATAGTGCGTACGTCGACAAAATCGATCACCCTCAAAACCATGTTGTACACACACACAAAAACACGACCAACTCGACATCTCCGTTCACCGCATGCCGCATATATACCTATAGCTCTCTTCCAGGATTTGAATTAACCGATTCCCACGAACACTTGGAATCACAATGCAATTTTTTTTCTCTGATTAAGACAAGCCGACATATAAGACGCGACGATATATGGATTTGCAACATGGATGATCAGGCTTCAACCAAATTTCCGCTCGATCTATGAGACGCGACGACAGAGGATTTGTGACTATGCGATTTTGTTCAACGCGATTTTCGGCTCGATCTATGAGATGCGGCGATCGGTGTGGATTTGTGACTATGCGATTCCGTTCAATGCAATTCCTAGCGTTGATTTATGAGACACGACGATAGGTGGATTTGCGCTATGTGCGATTCTATCTCAATGCAATTCTCGCTCGATCTATGAGACACAACGATAGGTGGATTTGCGGGGCCGTGGAATTTCGTTCAACGCAATTCCGCTATGTGACTCAACTGCCTTGGCTACAGGAGCCGACTTTCTATGGTGGCACAACCCTAGCCGTGTCACGAAACCGACGGCATGATCGCATAAAAAGAGGGATACCGGATCCACCACATTATTAATTAGCCCCATAATGCTCGTTAAAACCTCCACTACACCACCATCCGCATACCCTCGGAAGACGTCCCATACATACTCAACTTTCGAATCCTTTTGTCGTTCTTTACATGCTTTCACTAGATCTTTAATAACAACAATCTATTTCTTGTTCTCATGGTGATCGCTTTGAATCGGGTATTTTTTTTTATCATGGAATTGATAGTTTACATTTACAGCTAGTAACCACGATTTTTCAAGCATTTTGGCGATTGAATAGGAAAGCTAATCGAGACATGCGCTATCAATGCATACGCTTGCCCTTCAATCTCTATCGTTGTCACTCATTGTAGTGGTAGCTCTTCATGCATACCACCACAACCTTAATAAGACTCCTATATTTTCCCTTAGGGCAACCCTCATCTCACCGCCTCTAGATTCGCCTCTTGTCTTCTCCTAGTCTCCTGCATTCATGTTAACTCTCAAGATGTTCTATGCTAGATGCAAATATACTTTAAAACTATAAAAGTAAGATGCAAGATAGAACATACCAATAGATCGATGGAAGACAAGCCAAAAACAAGAGGGCCGAAGAATGGTGGCGCACAATGGTCGACAGGATGCTTCAACCAAAGAAAGTTTCCATAAGGTCAACCCTAACCCAATGTGTCACACAACCCCAAGACTGTCTCATCAAGAATACTCCACAAATATGTTGCACAAATATGTTGCACCAAGAACCAAGAACGCTTGCTCCATCACTCTGTCAAGAGAGAAGAAAATGCCTGCACACATTGTGTGTATAATGAACTCCAAGTCTCTCAATTATATAGGCATGTTTGGGGGTGTGTGACACATCTCTTATGCATGTGAGATAAAACGTAGCCGACCTTGCACATGTGGAATAAATCTCAAAATACATGTTCTATTCATCCAATCAAGATGATCTTTAGATCGATCTTGCACCTCTCCAAAAGAGGAATCACATAAAAATATTGGCATCATCATCCGGAGAAACACAACATGGATTTTGGACCTAGTTGTCCAAAATTAACACCCTGTCTACCAAAATGAGACTTAGAACACTTTCCGATGCTATAGAAATCACAACACTCCCTCTTAGCGAGGAAAGTGTTTCAAACGAAGATACTGCCAGTCCGCTTTCCGACTCTACATATCCGCCGCGTTGATGGTGTCCCGTCAAAGCTATCTCCTCATCTCTCGTGTTGTCAGCTTCTTATACATCGTTGTCTCCCGTCATCGGTAACATCCGTACTAGCACCCTCTCTTCTATCAAGACCACCCCTTTCCTCTAGTGGAAGGGGTTCTCGACCATCCCCATCTTTTTCTCTAAAGTAAGTGAACTTGGATCTTACTTAGAGCCTTTGTGAGGATATCCGCCACTTGTTCACCCGTAGGAGTGTATCGCTATCGTATTTCGCTTTCTTTGGACATAGTCCCTAATACCAAAGTGACACCGAATGTCAATGTGCTTCGACCGGTCATGAAACACATAATAATTTCAAAGAGCTTGATGCAACTCGATTATCACACATAATCCCTACGCTCTATCCACTTCTTGGAAGTTCAAGAGAAATTTGCAAAGCCATATGGCCTTGCACGGAAGCCGTGGTTGCTACTATGTACTCGCCGGCTAAGCTCTCGGGCTACGGACTTCGTTTCCCTCGCCGCACCAAGAGGTCATTCCCGATCCGAGATCGAAACAAGCATCCACCGGTACTTCTTTCTGATCTACCGTGCTTCCAGCCCCTGCCCGGCATCTATGAACCCACTCAATCGTGGATCTCATTTCCCTTGGTGTACTTTAGCCCATACTCGAATCGTCCCTCTCAAGTATCCGAGAATATGTTTGGTCATTGCTTCGGCTGAGCCCTCCCTTGGGTCCACCATGAACCGACCGAGGGGTGATTCGTCATGTGACATGCATGATCTCGTCTCTATGTTGAAATCGTATACATCAATGACTCCGATGAGTTTTTTGATACAATGTGAGATCAGCCTCATCATCCTCCTCGATGTGTCATATCTCTCTTTCCAAGTTAGTAATCGTTGGCGTGGCCATGGGTCTACATTCTTCCATCCGAAATATTTTCGTGAATCTTTGTCGTAGGTATCTTCCTTGTCCTAGGAAGATTCCCCCTTCATTTTAGCTAAACTTCTAAAAACTAAGAAAATAGTGCATCCGCCCTAGGTCCTTCATGTCGAATTGCTATTGCCGCATTCTCTCTAGCAGCTCTTTGATGAGCTTGCATGACCTTGGCCAAAAACAAGTCAATCCACATACAGAAATAACAAAAAATAAGCGCTCATCTCCTACTCTTAAGTAGTATAAGTTGGGATCTCAGCATCACTCTCTGACGAACCCCATCTTCTCGCAAGTAGCCATCAATCTCGACCATACCATGCCCCGGGGCTTGTTTCAAGCCATACAAGGCTTTAAGTCCGCAGAACATGAGTCTTTGCTCATGTGTCTCGAAGCCCTCTTGGCTGCTCTATGTACACTTCCTCCATCACACTCGTTCAAGAATGCACTTTGACATGCATCCGTGAATCTCCCCATCCCATACGCGGGGACGCTAGAGAGATGATGGATCCGATAGGATATAGTCGTAAGCATCGAGCAAAGGTTTCTTCATAGTCAATCAGCCTTCCTTCTCGGGCATACCCTTTTGCTACAAATCTTGCTTTGAATTTCTCGTCATGCCTATCTGCAGTGATATTTGATCTTAGTAGGATCCATTTGGATCCTACAACAGATTTGCGTCCCTATGGTCTAGGGACCCGTACATCATTTGTCATGATGGAGCTATACTCTACCATGGCATCTACCCATACCTCGATGCTAAGTTGCTTCCCCGAAAGGTAGAAGGCTCTCCCACTTGAGCTATCGCACTGATATCCGTCGGGTTGTTTCCTTATCCTCTTCCTTCTCTCTAAGTGCTCCAACAAATCCTTCGCATCTCTAAGAATCCGTTAGAGTTCTCTCGCTCTGTCTCCCATCGCAGGCGATCTCACCTTTCTTCCTCCTCATTCTTTGTCTGAGGAGCTTCCCTCAAAAAAATTGTGCCCTTTGGAGAGGCATCGGATCTCTCCTCCATAAGTCGTTGAGACAGCATTTCACGTGGATCTTCCTCAACTGCGCAGTACTGCGTGGCCATCTCTCGAGATTTCGTAGCAGCTTTCTCTCCTTCAACACTTTTTACATCCCTTCTTACCACAACTTTCTCTTGCTCTCTCGGAATATAGATGCAGTATGCCTTTGGATTCTCACTGTAAGCCCATCGAAAACCCTTTTCCAGCGTTTGATCCAGTCTTCTTCCCTCTTTTCCCTCTAGAACATGGTAGTATGCTGTGTCGCCAAATATCCCGATGTGGTTCCCTTCCGGCTTCGTCAGCTCGTGAACACACTTTCTGGAGTAACCTTCCCTGCAAAGCTCTATTGGGGACTCTATTTCCGAATATAAATTGTTGTGTTTAAGTGTGCCCTCTACCCATAAGAATTTGGGCATCTCCCCGGTCGTACAAATATTTCGTCAAATGTTCTTCTATTATGGTTTGATTCTTCCGTTTCCGCAACCCCTATCTTTTTGTTCGGGATTGTAAGGAGCTTGTGCACTCTCTCTTGATGCCTTCTCGTGCAGCCGTAAATTGGTGAAGTCTTTATCGATATATTCTCCACCGTCATCTAACCTCAACTTCTTAATCTTCTTTCCTCGTAGGAGTTCTCCACCAATGCTTTGAAATCTTTTAAAACCGATTAAAGACTTCTAAACTTTGGTCTCTTCGTAAAATAGATCCAAGTTTTCCCTGGAATAATCATCAATGAAGGTGGCAAAATACTTTGCCCCACTAAGAGCCAGTTAGTGACATTGGACCGCAACATGTCTGTGAGTGTATTAATTCTAATGCACTTTGGGCTCCGTCGTCGCTTCTCTGGAAATGAGTGCCTCCCTAGCTGTACTTCCCTAGTACGCATCCCCCCGCAGAACTTCGCCTTTCTTTGTGGCCGAGTTCCGAGAGCCCCCATGACAAAGTGATTTTTGAGAATCCCCAAGGCTCCATGATGTAGATGCCCCATCCTTCCGTGCCATAACTCATCCGCATCTCCGTCGGCTTGTGCCGTCTGACTTTGACCACCAGAGATTCAAGCCGGAGCTTATACGACTTGTAGACCTCTACCCGATTTGTGCCTTTTGCTCCAAGAAGGTGTTTGACATACACCTTATCCGGAATAAAGTATATGTCGTAGGCCATTGTTCTGAAGTTGGGACACCGAGAGTAAATTCATCCTGCAACCTCGTGCATGCAAAACATTCGTGTGCTCATGAATCTTGTTGCCATTCTTCGTCTAAAATGTTGGCGCATCGCCTCCCGAGGGGGTAGCATTTTGCCTTATTTCCCATAGTTATTTGATAATTCATCCGTTTCTTCGATGGTTCGAAAAACATTTCGAACCCCCATCATATGAGCAGATGCTCCACTGTCAATATACCAAACACCCGGAGCATTTGTAGCTCGACACACGTGCAAGATCCTCCTCCCGCCCTAGATGCCAGCACCTTCATGTCATGTTCTCTCTCGCATTTTTCATGCGTTTCCGGAGGACCGCATGAGTCCCTTGACCGCGTGAACACTTCCTTTGGTCCATATCCAGATCCTCCCTTCCAAGTGTTTTAGCCCTTTGCTCCGATATCGGCATGTCAAATTTTCAAGAGAAAAATATTTCTACAATACTTGGTTTTATTTCTCCGACTTATGAGATAAGTTTTATATGATGCTTACAAGAATTAAAATAAAACACATTTGAGAGATCTTCCCTATCGTCAAGAGCATAAGAACAAAAAGATAATTTACACCAATAGCACAATAGGAATAACCATATGAACACGTATGTTTTTGGACAATTGTCCCCAGTTTAAAAACTCGAATGTGGGAAAACCTGTGTAGCAGCATGAGTGGTTTTATATTTATCTTCGTAAATGGAAAGTACATTTCTATTGTGAGTCTCTGATGAGCAGGAGAAAAATTAGCAAACACTGGCTGAATTTTCTAGACCTTTCATACAATTTTCGGACCTCTAGGGGTGACCTCCTTCACTCCTTCCGCATCATTAAACGTGAATGCTTTCCGCACTAGGCTCCTCTTTCGGGATCGGTGTAGGATTCTACGTTGAGGGGTTCTTACTACCGATCAGCTTCACCCTTCCCTTCACCCTCCCCGAGTTCTTCTTCCCCGATACATTGACTCCTCCCTCCTCCTCCTACTTCGCAACCCAACCTCTACAACTCACCCACCGAAATCAATTTCCCTTTGCTTCGTAATCGATTTCCTTCTGCATCGAGAGGTGTCCCCGGCTTGATTTCCAAATGGCCCTCAAGTTTCTTCTTATAGTCTTCTCGCTAATGAATCAACGACCAATATGAGATATCTTTAATCAATGGCTCAGATTAAAAAGATGACTTGATCTTCGTCTTCTAAGAGATTCACACTCCGATTTATTAATACCTTTTAATTATTTAATTTCCCCTAAGTTTATACTTAGGGTCCGCAGTTAAAATAATTAATTATTTTAATAAAGTCACACTCCGAGTGGAATTTCTCACAAACGATTTCGGGTTCCTCTGGATAATTGATGTCTAAGCCTCTCAATACCAAAATGAGACTTAGAACACTTTCCTCGATGCTATAGAAATCAACAGAAGGGTTCTCCAACCCGAGCTACCAATGCCTCGGTATCCGTCGTGTTGCTTTCGTACCCTTCCCATCCTCTAGAGGGCTCCAACAAATTCTTCCAGCATCCTTCGTAATTTGTTGAAGTTCTCCGTCGGTCTCCCATCGATGGTAGGCTGTCTCACTCGCTCTCCTTCTTGTTCTCATCGAAGGAACTCTCCTCGAATCCCTTAGTGCCTTGAGAGAGGCACTTGACCCATCCTTTATAGGTCGCTGAGGGCCGTACTAGTGGATCCTCCTCCTCAACCTCGCTGTGATCAGTATCCATTTCTCGTGGATTTCCTAAGGCTCTCTTCCTCCATGAATTTCTACATCCCTCCTTACTACGATTTTCCTCGCTTCACTTCCGGAATATAGATGTGATATAAGCTTTCACATTTTCACTATAGCCCATAAGAAAACCCCTTTTCTCTCGCATTCGATCTAACTTCTTCCTCTTCTCATCCGGGAACGTGGGTAGTACACCATGCCGCCAAATATCCCGATGTGGCTCACCTCCGGCTTGCCGCCCCTTTGAACACACTCTCAAGAGTCACCTTCCCCAATGCCTCTATGGGGAACTCGTTCGCACATATACCGTTAGTGTTGCGTGTGCTCTCGCCCATAAGAATTTTGGCATATCTTGGTCAGTACAAAGATTGCCCTTGCAAAACTCTATTATGGTCCAGCTTCTTCCGTTCTACAACTCCATTTTGCTCCTCGATTGTATGGAGCCTTTCCATTCTCTCTTGATGCCTTCCCTGCACGTAAATCTGGCGAGGTCCTTATTGATATATTCTCCACCGTTATCCGATCGTAGCTTCTTGATCTTCTTTCTCGTTGAGTTTTCTACCAAAACTTTGAATACTTTGAACCGATCAAAGACTTCATCTTTGATGTTTTAGAAAATAGATCCAAGTCTTCGTCGGAAGCACCACTCGAGAGCAGCTTATGGACATTGGACCGCAAATATCCGAGTGTATTAATTCCAATACACTCTTGGCCCCGTTGTCGCTTCTTGGAAACACCGCCTTAGCATACTTCCCCTACGTACGCACCCCCCGCAGATTTCATCTTTCCTCATGTTGAGTCTCGGGGAGCTCCTATGAGCAAGTATTCTTGAGAATCCTCAAGGCTCCATGATGTAGATGCCCTATCCTTCTATGCCAATTCATTCGCATCTCGTCATCATGTCAGACGCCAATCAAGCGCCACGAGGGATTCCAGATTTGAGTTTATATAGCTTGATGACTCCTTACTCCAATTTGTGCCTTTTTTCTCCAAACTTTAACGTGTTTGACATACACCTTATTTCTAATAAATTATATGTCATAGTCCTTGTTTTGAAGTCCGAGACACCGAGAGTAAATTCATCCCCTCAACTCGGGTACATGCGGTGAACATTCGTAGCCCGAATCTTGTTGCCATCTTCTCGTTCGAAATGTTATGGTACCTCTTCCAATAGTACATTTGGCCTTGTTTCCCATAGTTATCCGGAAGTTCATTTATTCTTCTTGGTAGCTCGAAAACATTCTCGAACTCCGTCATGTGAGCGCATCCTCCATTGTCAATACTATACTCAAACACTTGGAGGAGTTGTGCTCGACACACAAGCAAGATCCTCCTCTCGTCCGGATGCTGCCGATTTCATGTCGTGTTCCCTCTCGCATTTATGCGTGTCTGAGGATCACCGGTAGAACCCTTTCTGCAGATGTCGGATCTTTGGTCCATGGGAAGATCCTCCCTTTCGTCTTTAGCCTTTTGCTTTGATATCCATGTCAAATTTTCAAATATGAAATTTTTACTACAATGATTGGTTTATTTCTCCTACTTATAAAGTTATTTACGTATGCTTCGTAGAATTCCGAAATAAACACATTTATAAAGATTTCACTCTAACTCAAAAGCATAAGAACGTAAATTACACAAGTAGCACAATAGAAACAACCATATGAACACAATTATTTTTTGACAATTGTCCCCACGAAAAAACCCAATGTGGGAAAACCTATAAGGTGGAGATGAGGGTTTTGTATTTATCTTCAAGAATGAAAAGTTCATTTACAAGAGTTCTGATGAGCAAAGAAAACATTAGCATAGTACCCGGCTGAATTTTCTAGAACCTTCCGTGGTAATTGACTTCGTGACACCCTCTGTGGGTGACCTCCTACACCCTCCGCGTGATCCAACGCGTGTGAGCTCGCACATTCCCCTCCCTAGACTACGTAAATCTCCCGCGTAGAGGGGTTCTTGGTTGCCGATCAAACCACCTTTCCCTTCATCCTCCCGGCGACTTTGCTTCTCCGTTAACCGAATCCTCTCCGTCCCCTCCCGCTCCGCAAACCCGCCTCTATAGACTGCACCAAACCGAAATCGAATTTCTCCGTGCTTCAAAATCGATTCTCCTTCCCACGTGCACCGAAAATGTCCCCGTGATTGATTTCCAAAATGACCTTCAAGCCCCTTCTTATAGTCTTATCGCCGATGAATCAACTACTTTCAAGATTATATCGTTAATCAATGGCTCGTGATTAAAAAATGACTTGATCTTCGTGTTTCTAAAAAGATTTCACACTCGCTTTATTAATACCCTTTAATTATTTGATTTCCCTAAGTTTAGACTTAGGGTCTCAGCATTAAAATAATTAATTGTTTTAATAAAGCCATATCCCAAAGGAATTTCCACAAACGATTTTTGGGTTCTCTCGATAATCATGTCCAAGCCTCTCCACCAAATCATGAGACTTGGAACACTTCCCGATGCCATAAAATCACCGGTAGTCGTATGAGTAAGGTATGTGCGTTCCATATAGCATACAAAGGAAAGGGAATTAACCTCTCTATATAGCCATCATATGATCTCGAATGAGTGAGTTTCTATGCGTAAAGTCAACTAGCCATCATGTGTATCCGAATGAGAGAGTTTCAAGGCAAGCAAACTAGCCATCATGTGATCCGAAATGTCAGAGAGTTTCAAGGCAAGCCAACTTGCCAACATGTGATCCAACTTAGCACTTATGCAGAGACACTTAAAAAAATATAAAGAAAACAATAATTTCTTCCTTCCAAAAAGTTACATTTTGACCAAATCAAAAGCATGAAGAACAAGTTAGAAACAATAATAATTTTGTTCTTCTCAAATACAATGATAATTATGAAGACCTGAAAAATAGCTACACATTCTTCAACAGAGCATCTTTGATGTAATCTTGAAGAGACCTATATTAAAAAGCATTTGAACTTTGATGGCTCTTTTTTCTCCACGAAGGGTTTCCACCGAAAAATCTCATACGCATCGCTCTTTGATGTTGTGCATTGTTCAATGGTGTTGTTGATTTATGTTTTGATATGATGCTAACGTTATTTTAATGCTCAAGATTAAAAATCAACTAATTGCAAAGGAATATTGATTCACTCCCCTCTCAATATTTCCAATAGAAGCATCTTCTATGTGGACCGGGCATAGGGATCATGTTGAGTGTTGGTGCGCAGGACTATCATTTTGTTCTCGGCTTCCTCATGGGAAACTTCATTGGTGTGCATCTCTTCTTGGGCATTTGGGGCCCCCGGGCTTTGTCCCGGCCCCTCTTGGGAGTTTGGGACTTGTTATCGCTTGCCGCCTACACCTACCTACTAGTTAGTGGGAAAAGCCTTCAACCCTCACCATGTGTGGTTGGTGGCAAGGAACTCAGTAGAAGGGGTTGTCACCTATGCTCTAACTCTCTCTTCGTTTAAGTTTCTCATCTCCTAGGTTAGCTATGGGGGGTGGTCCCTATATGGAAAACTAAGTTAAAAGATGTGAGTTTCTAGGGAGAGTTGTTAGAGTTAAATAGATTACTTTCTAAGATTCATGAACATTTATGAGCAACTTTGAAATAATGACAAACCATTTAACTGCATGGCCTTTACAAATAACGTGCTCAAAAGTAAAAGAAATGCTCAAAGAGATGAGGCACAATAATCCCCGAAATGGAAACAAAGAGCATCGTTAGAAGCACAAGATATCGTAAATGCTCAAGATAAAAAAGATTTATGAATCAAAGCATGAGAAACTATCTTGCTCATGGGTAAAACATTTAGGTGTTCTACTTTTGGAAAATGTAAAAATGAGATGATAGAAAAACTCAAATGTTAGACCAAGATCACAACATGCAATTAAGTTTGCAACACCAAATAAGGGTATTTGCCAATGAAACAAGATATATCAACGACATGCAATGAAGTTGCAAAAGTAGAAGCAAATTTCCAAGTACCATAGAATTAAACTTGTTGCAAAATTCTAAAGAATTAAAATGCTTGCATCCAAAGTGCTTCTTGAGATAATATTTGCATGTGAATTTTTAAACCATCAAGATAGCAAAAAAATTTGGGAACTTTGCAAGTAAAATGTGATGAGATAGTGCTCTATTGGTTTATTTTATTAATTAGTTCTAGCAAAGCAAGGTTACAATTGAACTTTAATCCTCGTACCTCACTCTGCCCAAATATTTGGATCTCAAGCAAAGAGGAGTCCATAAAGGTAGAAGGTCCCTAAAACTTCTATTCAACCAACTTAAGTTGGAGTGTAAATTTTAGAGATGCAAGTCTAGTATGAAAAGTGAAATGCCTAAATGATATGAAAGTGAGTTTGCAAGTGCTATATAAAAGATGGAGATGATTCCATTAAATATGCTTCATAGTTATGAACAATAACTCAAGTTGCCATAAATATGAAAGTGCTATGCTTCTTTACTTGCAAACTTGTATTGTGAAGTTTATCCAAATGAGAAATAGATCACAAAACATAAGTAAGTGATGGCAAATGAAATTGCAAATTAAGAAATTAAAGGACTATGCGATTTATGTTACTTTTCAATTAGAGCATGCATATGTGATGTGAAAGAAAATGGAAATGTCAAAACCACTAAGTCAATCATTCTACAAATTCTCCTTTGAAATGGAGAGATGGGGGATGCCAATGGGTAAAACCCATGCTCCACACATACAAAAACAGAAATTCTTTATTAATTTTACAAGAATGAAATGACCATGAGGCCTTTTCTTTTAAACCAAGGAAAGTCTTTACAAATAAAATTGAGACCATGGACTTTTTCCTCGGTGAGAATTTCTAAGAACTCAAAATAAATTCAGCACTTTTACTATAGGAGAAGAGAAAGTAAGCCCTTTTATGCCCACAACCAAAGAAGAGAGGGTTATCTTCCTCATTTGAAATTCAGCCCAAAGGTCCCGCAACAACTTGTTAGTAATTTCTTATAGTTGGCACTCAAGTTGTCACAAGAAAAAATAGAAAGAGGGCTGCAAAACCAATCAAATATTAAATAGATAAAATTACAAATATACGCACAATAATTTACAAAGAGATAAGCCAAAGAGTTCCGAAAGTAAACTCTCCTCTTGATTAGTCATCTTCAAGCTCTTAGAATGCAAATGAAAGCAATGAAATATAATGTTTTAAAAGATATTCAAATTTAGAAGTATTCAGGCTTGTATACAAGCTATGTCTCAAAAACCCCCGCAAAACCACTTTGTAAAATAAGACTATGAAGGTTCGAAGAACAAATGAGAGCTCCTTTGAAAAATGTATCAAAAAATGTATCAAGAGTGGGTTGGTCTCTCCAAAGACTTCCTCCAACACTTCGATTCTTTGATCCTAACAAGATGTCCTCTTTACAAAAACTTCAATCAAGAATTAGTTCCATATAGATCTAGCAATAAACAATGATAGGAAACTCTAGAGATTTATTTGAAAACCAACTAAGAGCATTCTATACCTAGGAGCATATACTCCTAAATCAAATGTCAATGTAAGATACCTCTACATTAACAAATCTACAAGAACATATGGAAACAAATTAGATCAAAGAATAAGTAAAAGGAATAATACCAATGATCAACAATTCATCACACTCTTAAAAGGAGGAACACTTCATGAATGAAACCCCCAAAGTCTTTATTGATAATCTCCGAAAGCGTATCAGAAGGCAGCACTGCTTCCGCAAGTCACAATAGCTAGTAAACAATGGTTCAATATGAGAGCCCATGGCTCCATTATATAGAAAGTTGGGAGCAAATCCCAATGAAGAACCATATGCCAAGTGATGAGAAGGAGGGAGATCTCGAGGCAAATTCGAATTTGGTAAGTGTGAGCTCAATGCCAAGTGTAAATTCTGAATTCTCAGAGTGGCATCATTTTCTTCTTCCCTTATGTGCCAAATTCGAATTTTATGAAGGAATGACATGTGTATATGGTTGTGTAACCCATGTGGGACAATTTTCCACAAAAAATCTCCACCAAATATTCTCCTAAATCTCACCCCAAATATGCACTAACTTCACAAATTCGAATTTCCAAGTAAGCAACTCATTTAATGCCGGAAATTCAATTTTATTTGGAGCACATGTCTTTTCCTTGATTTTAGGAGTCCATACTGCACCTTGGGGACTTCACTTTAACTCCTCCATAATTTTTCATCTCATTTCCACCTCATTTAGCATGTGTGGATATTTATTTTTGTCCATTAATCTAATCTTCGACTTAATTAATTGTCGTATTTCCCACTAAATCTTAGGAAAAGTGGGTTTTGAAGGTTCAAAACAAAATTTTTAACCCCTCAAAGTGTGTCATAGTAGAAAGGTGAGCGTGAGGTGTAATTCTCTTGATTACTCATACCCCATACAACTTCTCTAGACAACACTTGTTACAATTCAATTACAATTTTTATTGCAATTTTCGACTTTGCGGGAAATCTAAAATATTAAAAAAATCACTACCTAGACCTAACTAAATTCCACATAAAAATTCTTGTGTGTGATCTAGTATGGTAATATACATTGACTCTAGACACTAGGCTCACTCAAGGTTCTCACCATCAAGCCGTACTTCGGCTTTTGGAGTATAAAATTTGAAGGGAATAGCTCAATTAATTATTAACCCCTCTAGTAGGGAGATGATAATTAACCAAATAAAAAAAACCTCCCGAGAGTAATACTCACTTGTTGGCAAGATCTCTGTGGCTACCTAGGGCCTATTATAGACTCAATACCGACCTCAAAACTCATTATTACTAGCTGGGGCAGTCACTTATTGACAATTCTCCGTAGGGCGTGGAATCTCGAAAGTACAAGAGAAAAATGATAAGAAGTAGAAGTAAAGTTTAAAAACTTCCGTTGAACTCGATGATATCTAATGATACAAATGTCTTCTCGGTTCATCCTTGGGCATGGGAGTCTTCTCATTATCATCAAGTGCCACTCTAGTGGTCAACAAGACTGTAATCAGTATTTCATCTCTGCTTACAATCTGGAAAACTATATTGCAAGTATGTTTTTTTCTGATGAGGTAAATTATGTTTTTGTCATTCTTGTAGAGGAGGTATGTATGCTGTCTTCCAAAGGTTACCTCCTTATTAAGGATGACAAAGAGTTCAGTACTATAGCTTACTCTGAGTTTATTGTTTCCTTAGCTGCTCTCGGGCAGATGACATGATTCCACATTGTATATACTCCTTCAGTTTTCCATCCCCTTTTTCAGCTACTAAGTAAATTTTTCCCGTGTAAGATAGGACAAATGTTACAAAAAACAAAAATATTGAATTTTCGGAAATGTTTTATTTCAAAAAGTACAGCTCTTTAGACTGTAAATACCACCTTGCCCACGTAGACAGATAGCAGTGCATATGGCTGTAATTGCATTCTGGAGTTGGTGGTATCCAAGCATACTGAAGTTTTTCCACGCCAAATAATTCTAATAATCTACAAGAGGTTCAGTGGTGAAAAAAAGAGTTGACTAATTCTGTCCCTCTAATACAGTACCCAATATATTCCCCAAGCCAAATGAATAGGAAAGGAAATATTTAAGTGCTCAAAATGACTAGTATTGACCTAATTCAGAAAATCAAACACCTATAGAATAAAAGTGTGGTGTCGAAGCATTCAACACTGGCAATGTGGTAATTAAAAATTTGATCTTCAAAAATCAAAAAATAACTCCAGCTCTTACTGTGTTTGGATCATTTTCATCAAGTTTGATTAAAATATCAGCATACTGGCAAGGTTGACTTTCTGTAGAATCCAATTTGGTAATTGTGCCATGAATTCCTGGACCAAATGATGATATTACTGGTGTATTCATCAAGGCTGCTCTATTGCGTAGAATGTACTTCAATACGCTGGTTCGAATGGACCTCAAGTACTACCTGGAAGTATCCAACAGCCTCTTTCATTTATGAAGCTTCACTTCATTAAAAATTTAATTCAGTAATCCAACTCATCTCTCAATGGACGCAAATGAAAAACTAACTGTTATATTGCATGTTTTAGGATACTGAGGTAGCCATTCAATATGAAAAGTATGTTGCCACTGTGATTTGTGTCCTTTTGGTTATAAATAATTAACATCATGCCTAGTTGCAATCAGGCATACCCTAGATTAGATCTACACACTGCTTTCACAGCATCCTAGAAATGGGTACAGACCAACAAAGTAAATTACCAAAAAAATTATTGCACAATAACATCAGTTTCTAGGAAAACATGAGAAAAGACAAATTATCTGCAGACACAACTCCTAAATGATGGTAGTTAACATTGAGTGTATGTGTTAAGCAACTCAAACTCAAAGTACATATTGGCACTATATTGCATGCATTTATGATATACTCACCCAACAATGCTTAGCCAATATTCAATTTCCTGACTACTTCTACATTTCTTATTCTACAATTTAAGTAGTGCCCTCTCTGATCTATTCACTATATAGTAGTAAAATGGATACAAAGATAAAGAATCTGCATCAACAGTGATGTAAAAGAGCAAAAATTACTACTGCGGTTCATGCTATTTAAGCAATGCCTCCTTACCACCTGGATCTGAGGATAGTGGAACATGCTCACTAAAACAAAATTGGAGATCGTATTGTTGTAATATTATTTTATTAGAGAAGATATAAATGCAATTATTGAAGATCTATCATGAAATATGACACAAAGATAGTAAATACAGAACTGGGCATCTCTGTTTGATGATTCCCTGACTTTGCAATTGCAATGTTCTCTAGAGAATCTCCCAAGGCATTCATATGTTTCCTTTTCCAATTGTTGTGATAACAGCGGTAGCAAGCCCTTCACCACGTATAACATTAGTCAGCATCTACGTGCTCCACCAAGACCAGCCTGTCACACAAACGGCATGTCCACAATAAGTAGATTCATGTTTTTCCAAGCTAGAAAATTCTCAACTTCCTATAAGTTATCTCACTCTTCTACATGTTCTGTTGCCATGAAAATAGTTATAGTCAAAGACCATCCTAGGTGGTCAAAATGTCAGACTCTGTGATGCCCCCACTTAGCAAGTTTTGCTAAGTAAATACATTTTTGCACAATTTTTGGTATTTTGACATGTTTGACTTAGGAAAGGTGGGTTAGGAGGACCCCACTTGACTTTTTGAGGAAAGAAGGCTCCCAAACATTAGAAGAGGAAATAAATCAAAATGCAAGGGGAATGGGGGCACTCCAAAGGGACTCTTGATACCCCTTAGGAGAGTTTGAATTTGTGGGAAGAGAGAGAGGAGGGAACTCCAAATCCTTGTGGGACCCACATTGAGGAAGAAGGGGGCAACAAGATAAATAGAGGTGGAGGGCCTCATTTTGGGGACTTTTGCCAATTTGATAACTGAACTCTGTATGCTTGAGCTGCCGAGCCAAGTCTACACTGTGTTGTTCAGCACATGAGGTTTCCTAAGCAGGAATCTCGCTCTCCATCTTTGGTGGACTTCGAGTGCCACCCTAGGGGAGACCATTGCTACATCATAGAACTGTTCCGGGAAGATTTGGTTGGGGAATTCGGATCTATCTTGGAGTAGCCAGGACGGAGAAGAGGAACTACGCATCCTTGGAGAACATAGTCACAGGGAACAGTGGATTCTGAGCTTCTAGGGAAGTTTGTCTTGGGTATTTTGCCGGAGATTTTGGGTATTTTGCTGGGCTGACAGTGCTGGGATCTTGAAGAAGCATTTCTGGTACGTTTTGGCAGTGCACAGAGGGTCTCTGGCTGGGTCTGCAAAAGTGTGGAGCTGACGGAGTTGGGGGAGATTATTGCCAGGAAATTTGGAGGTATTGTTGGGATAATTGAAGAGAAATTTTGGGAGGGTTTTCAGGAGAGAGTTTGGTTGATAGCAGCACATTCTTCTCAGTTGTGTGTGTACCAAGCATAGTAGGAAGTGCACAGTTTTTTGGGCTTTCCCCGGGGCTGCAGCCAGTGAAGTAGCCCAATCCCTTGTTGGGTTCTTGTGGGTTCAAGGTCTAGAGGTTGTGGCTAATTTGGCACGAATTTTCTGAGCAGTGTGGAGGGCTACAACGACAATTACCCTTTCTTAGCAGTGCAGCAGTCTGTTCCTGGTTGCGCTAGTCATTTCAGCAGAGCCATTTTCAGCACTTGGGTGCCTTCATCTCCACTCTATGGTTATTGCCTTGCTTGTTGTAGCAAGCTCCTCGGTTCCACTATCTTCACATATATTGTACTCTTCCTATTCAGTTAATAAAATGGCTCAACTTGGCAAAATTTTTGGTGTTACATGTTGTTTCTGATGCACGGGCTAATTTTTGTGTGTGCATGCAAGTACTTTTCTTGCTACCGCCGTTATTTCCTATTAGAAATACTACAGTGGTATCACAAAGCCTTGACCTAGCCCACCGGTGGAAGAAGTCCCTTCTATAATTCTGGAAGACAGGCAGAACATTACTTATAGGAGACAAAGGTACAGGAGCAGGGAAAGGGAGTTAGAGATTGCCCCAAATCCAGTAGGAGCCCGAGCAAGAAATTGAAGAAACAGACATGGGGGATACTAGCAAAGAGGATACAGCTTTCCAAAACCTTTTGAAGGCTATGAACGATATGGCAAAGGGCGCAGAGGAGATGAGACATCATAATCATAACAGGGATACCCATAGAGAGTTCATAGGAGGAGAGAGCTCGGAAGCATCTCACCGCCCCGACCACCACACACCTCGTAGCCACCCTCACATCTACGATGGGCCCACTAGATCAACTATACCCACATTTTTGGCTCTACGAGTTGAGGGAGCAGCAAGTTCGATGACGAGATGCCTATGGGAGACTATTTTCGTGAGTGGCAAGCCCAAGGGGAGGAGTTTCAAGCTACCTTGAGATTCAAGGACTATTTCCCTTGAGTTAGCAAGGCAATAAGGGTCAAAGGAGCAGGAGGCTCCTATACGTTGCAGAGCTCGAATCTACAACTCATATAGTTGTGAGGGTTAAAAGTCACCTTCCCTAGCATTCGAAGGCTCATGTCTAAGGTCCTTTGCGCTCGCATCCGCGCTAGACTATATGTTAGGAAAAACTCACGCGATCCTCGCAAATGCTCTTGGCGCTAGAAAACCAACGCAACCCTAACTATGACCCATAAGGAAAATTTGCGCGATCTCGCGGATATTCTAGCTAGCTTCCCTACTTGTGGAATATTTCTCGCTCCGTCACTTTGTTGCTACCTCTCTCAAACTAGAAATCTTCCTCTAGATCATCGTCTCTTCCCCTCTTGACACTTGTTACTCGATCTCCCCTCGCTAATCACTCCGCACTAGAGTATCGAACTTTCTAAATCATTAAATATCTCTGCGATGTGTATCTCTCCATCTATCCATCGACCTCTTCTTATAATCTCTAGGTTAGGGACTCCAAATGCACTCAAGATTAAATCTTAATCAATGGTTGAAATTATCTCTTAAGTTGATCCAAGTGTTTCTAGATAATTCACAGGACTCGATCAATTAATTCTATTAATTAACCACTTTTCCTAAGTTACACTTAGGAATTTTTTAACTATGGTCAATTAATTTAATTGAGCCATCTCACAGATGGGAATTTCCGTAAACAATTTTTGGGTTTTGGGAGAACCTCGTGTTTTAGCACTCTTCACAAAGTTTCCGAGACTAGAACGACCATCTAATACCGTGTAAAACTAACATTATACAAGTTGTTCCAACAAAACTCTAATGGTGCTTGAACAAGTCTTCAAGATTCTTCAAGGAGGTCGTCCGCAAGATTCCAATACCACAAGTCACAAATTCAAGACCAAACTCCACAAGTCCTAACCCCGATTTTCCACAGTCCGAAGTTTAAGATTCAAAGAGATGCCTTCAATAGTCCAAAGGAAAAAGGTGGCCACCACAAATGTCCGAATTAAATGCCATGGGTACATAGATAGAAGGTTTGAGTTACCTCAGGAAAATTTCTTAATCTAAGAAACCCCTACCGCAGTTGTCTTGATTTACTTGTCCTACTTGAATTAAATTACAAGTTAATTTCTTTCTCGAATTCATTCAAGAAACTCAAAGAAAGTAAGCACAACCGCAAAATTTACACAATTACAGATCATTTATCGAATAAAACGCACACATGACAAAGCTGACACATGATTTTTCTGCACCAATGTCCCTGCATGAAAAACCCAATGCGGGAAAATCAGTGCAGCCTAGCTCTAGAGGGTTTTATTGTTATGCGTAATCGAATACAACAATTTCTCGGGCACTGCATATGGTTTGGCCCTACAGAGGAAAATCACAGCGAGTACACTCTATCCCTCGTAGGAGACAGAAATATGGTTGATTCAACCTCTCATGGGGAATTATGAATTTGAAGTCGCTGGCCCACCGAAACCCTGGCCACTCCTCGACCCCTTTGCGTCATCCTGCTCGCCTCAAGGCTACCCCGGCATAGCCCTGAAGGGCCTGCCACCCCCGCAGGGCTGTTTACTCAGCTCCCTACGCTACTCGTCCGGGCTCCGCATCATCCCCTGGATGGCTCGCTACTACCTCTCGTTGACACGCGTGGGCTCGTCGGCTTGCCTCAAGGCCAGTGGATATGTGACTTCTCTACCTCGTTGTATTCTTGGCCTGATCGCATCATCCTCTCGCCATCGACTACCCTCACCGCTGACCGCAAACTCTTTGAAATTCTTAGTAACCTCAAAGCTGTAGCATTTCAGATCTAGCTTCAATGCTCAGCTAATGTGTGTGTTCTCCAACCGAATCTCTAAGCCCTTCTCTTATCCTTCTCTTGTTGGCACAACCAACGGTCGTGATCTCATCTCTAATCAACGACTACGAATAGAAGTACACTTGATACACATGAAATTGAGTCATTCTCAACACATGTTTAAATTAATTCACTTTAATCTTCTAATTTTCCTAAGTTAGACTTAGGGTCCTTAAGTAAAAGATTATGAATTATTTGAATATTTCTTAAACCTAATGGAATTTCTTCAAACGCTTTCTCTCAGTCTTGGAAATCTCTATGTATGTTGACATGTGTATTTGGGGTAGCATCATTTGTGCTCTAGTTCCCTAAATTTTGTGGAGGGGACTAGAGGCTACACTTGATCTACAAGACCCATAATGGGATTTGAGAAATTTCAGTTGGTGTTCAAGTTATTCAAATAACTAATTATTTTTAATGGATTTCCTAAGTCCAACTTAGGAAAATAAAATAATTACAGTGAATTAATTAACACATGTGGCCGAAATTGTCTTAAGTCACATGGATCAAGCAAAGCTTAATCTCAAACCATTGATGGGTGATTTAATCTCTGCTTTTAAGGGTTCAATGAAAAAAAGTATTAGAGAATGGCTTGAGGGTCGTGGCCATGTGATACACATCTTTAGTAGAACTTCGAGGAATAGTATCTCGGGAATTCTAGGGCGGGTTTGCTAAGAATTTTCTGAGGAATTCTCTGCAGTGGGAGGGGTGTAGTATTGGCCAAGGGAATGATTTGAATCCGAAAGCCAAGAGGCAACAAGAGTGCGCAGGGGAGCAAAGAACAAGGACAAGACAGAGGCTTCAAAGCCACGCACAGACGCCATGAGGGCAGCCACAGAGGGCAACAGGGGCCACGTAAGGTCGACGGCCGGCCTGGGGCAGCGCCAAGTAGGGCGACATAGACTCCTCGAGAGTGACATGGGCCATCGCTAGAGCCACGCGTAGGCTGCCAGGCAGCCCCTCTAGGGCAACGCTCGGGGCTTCTGCTGTGAATCCGAAAGATCGAATGTTTCTAGGGTCGTATCCGGGCTAAGTCATGTAAATCCCGTTTGAGGGTGTGGCTGCGATAAGATATTTGGCACTAGATCTTTAGGTTAGTCAGCAGATTTGATATCTTTATGTCCTCTCGTCCTAAGCTTTTCCAAGCTTGGAACCTAGATTTGCTATACTCAAAACTACTTAATAATAAACCCTCATATTTGTTGCACCGGTTTTTCCCGCTTGGGTTTTCCCGAGGACTTATGTCCAAAAATCCATAGTGTCACTTTGTTGCATGAGATGTATTATTCAAGAAATGATCCGCATGTGTAGATTTGTAGTTGTAGTTTATTTTCAATATTTTCTAAATCCGATTTCGAAAAATAGCTTGTATTAATTAAATTAAGTAGGAGGAAATAAACCAATACATCGGCAGTAGAGTATAATATGTATCCCAAATACTTCCCACAAAATTTCTGAGCTAGATCACATCCGATGCTAGCCCAAAATCTCAACACACCTCTTAGTGAGGAGTGTGCTCTAGCAATACACTTCACCCCGGCATCGCTTTCTGACTGGCTTCCAGCATCCAATTTTCATACTGGCTGATGTTTGGGCCTATTGTCTTCATCACTCGGGATGTTGCCGCTCTCTATCACGGTTGCCCATGACTCTACCACAAGCCACGTTACATCTATACCGTGTAGCCTCCTTCTCTCAAATTGTCGACATTGTGCCGTCCCATCATCAGACTGCAACTTCCGCTTGCTAAGAGTAAGCAACCGATGACCCTCATGCCCAATGACGTGCATGTTTCATCCGTTGTGCATCTCATCACTAAAGCTCCTTAGTCGCTTCTTTGTGTTGTCCTCCTTAAGCCATCGCATTGCCGGCAGCATCGCATCGCATAAGCACTACATCCTCTCGCGTTGTTGAAGTCCCATCAACCCCTTTGCGTTGATGCTTCTACGTTGTTGTTGCCTTTCGCATCGCGCTTCTCTCTTGGCTGGCCGTCCTGACTCTCCGCCTCTTCTTCTACCGTGATCCTTTTCTACCCATCGGCCCAAGCTCATTCTCGCTATCGTCTTAATGTCTCCCGTAGCACGGATGTGATCCAAGAGTTGGGCACCTCAAGGATCCCGCTCACTACATTCAGTAGCCGCTCTGACTGCATCAATATCGATCTCCCACCTCTTCTCTCAAGGTGCATGGAGCACTCATGGCTACGTCATCGTCGGGAGCCATCATCTTCTTTAGATGCCACACATGTTGGAACTAGAAGCTTCCTTGTCCTTCTTCCTTTTGAGGACAATAGTTGGCTAAGTGTCCAAGTTCACTCACATTGGAAACATTTGATGTTAGATAGATCACGTTTCTCTTTTTCCCTTGCCGCTTCTTAGATGTCGTGGTTGCTTTCTTCCTCTTCCTCCTTCACCTTGCTTGATCCGTGTCGTTTGTCTCTTCGTCATTCATATAGACTGCTTCTTGCTCCGAGTGGACAACCCACATGTCATCCCAGCTTGAAAGGTCATGTCTCTCCAAGATGCTTTGACATATAGTCCCAATCATCTATGATCAGTATTTAAAGCAAGCCTCACCATGACATCATCCTCCACCTTGACACCCATGGCAACCGCCTGATCCCGAATCGCCCGCAACCCGAAGAGGAAAGGATCAATTCTTCTCCCATAGTCAGTCATAAACAACCTCATCTGGTTCTCCGAAAAGCGATCTTCTTCCTGGGACTGCGATTTCCCTTTCGAATACGTTGTGGTTAATGCTTTCCACATACTCATTAGTCGTCTTCTTATCCGTTATGTGTGGACCACATGATCCTTGACCCCGTCCATGATGAAACGCTTTAGCATGCGCTTCAGCCTCTCCTTATGCTTCACAAGAAGAGCCAGCATCGGTCGGTAGTAGCCAAGAGACGTTTCCCCGCATGCTCCCGTGAGATCATATGCCTCCCGAGATCGTCGATTCTAGCCTTCCGTGATAGCAAAGTTGGACGAGTCGTCCCAACCTATCCTTGATCACGCAATCCATATGGTGCCATTTGCTCTCGAAATAACTAGCCGGAAATCAGCATCTTCCTCTCCCCGCTTTTTGTTGCTACTTCCTTTCAGTAAACTCTGTGATTCAGGGTCCCGGCGAGAAAGGCACCCCTTTCCGCTCCCTTCCGAGTAATTGATTTCCTCTCTTGGAAATCTCACGCTAAATTCCTTTGAATCGCTTCTCTTCGAGTAACCCTATGATCGATCCTCGCATTTCTTTTGGCAAAAATCGTTGAGCAATCTGTCTCTCCCGCTCTTTGTCAACTTAGCTAGGCACGATTCTCAACCGACGGAATCTCCACCACCACTAGCAACCGGCCAAGATTCGAAGCTCGCTTCCGACCTGTGGGCAACTCTACACAAAGAATCCGAAACTCGACTACGTTCCTCCGACTAGCCACTACTTGAGTAGACCGGCTCGGCCAGTAGCGAGCTACACGATGTAGGTTGCTCCCGCGTCACTCTAGAAGGCTCTCAAGCGTTGCCCTCTCGCATCACCCGAGCCAGACGCTAGTGTCGAGCTCGTATGGTCTCTCGTCGCTCTCTCGGTGATGCGCTCGCCTTCTCCCAGGATCTCTCTCGTGTCAAATTTCCGCTACTCTACAAAGAAAATTTCTTTCCACCGAATTGCGGAGAGATTTCAGCTTGATCTACAATCACTTTGATACCATGTTAAAATTTCTTAATCTAAGAAACCCTACTACGAGTGTCTTGATTTACTTCTCCTACTTGAATTAAATTACAACTTAATTCTTTTGAATCATTCAAGAAATCAACAAAGTAAACACAATTGCGTACTACACAATTGCAACGATCATTTATCGAATAAACGCATCACATGACAAAGTGACGACACAGATTTTTCTGAATTTCAATGTCCCTCTGAAAAACCCAATGCGAGAAAACCACTAGGCATACAAAGCTCAGAGGGTTTTATTATTATAAAAACTAAATACAACAATTTATAGGGCACCGTACATGGTTTGGCCCCTACAGAGAAAATCATAGCAAGTATCACCTCTTATCCCCTGAGACGTAAAATATGGTTGATTCAACCCCTCTACGGGGAATTATGAATTCAAGCCCTTTCCCCTGTCCCACCGAAACCCCATGAGTCAAGCTCTCGCCCTCTCGCGTGACAACCTTACCGCCCACACGCCGCCCGGGGCCAAGCGCCGCTTTGGAAGGACCTCGCGCCACTTCGCCGGCGGGCGTTTCACGCTCTCGCGCCGCTTTGATCGGGAGCTTGCAGCCACCACGCATGGTTCTCGCCGCCACTGTGTTGCCCTTTCCATGGCCTTTGCTATGATTGTGTGGCTCGGCTTGCCTCTCAGAGCCGTCGGGATATGCCGCCCTCTATGTCGTTGTTGTATTCTTGTCCTCGGGGATCGCATCATCCTCTCACCAATACTACCCCCATCACGACCGCAAACTCTTCAAATTCTTAGCAAACCCCACTCCTAGAATTTCAGCTTAGCTTCAAAGGTTTGCTCGCCAATGTGTGTGTTCTCCAAATAACCCCAAGCCCTTCTCTATACTTTTCTCGTTGTCAAACCTAACGCCATGATCTAATCTCTAATCAAAGGCTAAGATTAGAAGCCAGCTTTTGATCTAGGTCACTTAAGTCATTCTCATCACATGTTTAATTTATTCACTTTAATCTTTTAATTTTCCTAAGTTAGCACTTTGGGCTCCTTTAATTAAAAAGATTAATTATTTGAATATCTCTTAAACTCCGATGGAATTTCTTCAAATGCTTTTCTAGGTCTTGAAGATCTCATGTACTCCAGATTCTCCCTCCACAAAATTCTGGGAGCTAAAGCACATCCGATACTACCCCCAAAATCTCAATAGTACCATAGTGCTTCTAAATCAAAGTGCTCCACAAACTACCGAGTTTATGACAAAAGAAATGTTACCAAAATACACCACGTAATCATACCGTGTAGACCACCGAGATGCTATAAGAAAGTAGGCTCCTTTTACTTCACACACTTAAGGTGATATACTACGCATATGACACTTTTGATCACAAATCAGAGAATATATTCAGTCCGAGACACCAAGAAATGTCACAGTAGTTGTAGAATCAGCGTATCCACAATCTAAGTTCCTTTAGTTCGTTCTCCTTGTTATATGTTTCAGCATCCAAAAAATTTTCTTTGTTTTTTCTCACCGAGAAGCTCATCCGTAATGAGGTATCCGAGGTGATACTTATACTTGTTTGTAGAATCTTGGAATCAAATTACGACTTTTACAGGGAGCCGACATAACTATTGGGTCCGAATTTAACAATATACATATATATATGTGTATATATATATATATATATATATATATATATATATATATATACATGGAACTTTGTTAGGAACAATCGTAGCTCTTTTGTATTAAATATTTGGGATACTATCACAATAATGCCCCTTAGTCATTTTTCAAAAGGTAAGGCTTAGATGCATAAATAGATCCTAACAAGTGCCTTCAAGGATTTGAAATCCCTAGCCACAATGCTTGAGAAATTTGTCAATGAAATTCTTAATAGTATGCCTCTTTGACTCCGCAAAAAAGAGTGCTCTGACCTAGGCTTTTTATAATCTTGTGATTGAGAAAGTAACAATGTTGATAGGCTTCAACAATGCTTTTCCTTCCTCCATTGAGCCATGTTTCAAAACCAAGGGTTTCTTTACATGTGTTCTTTCTATCAATTAGGATTAGGGCATCCTCTAGAGCTTAGGGCATCATATAGTAATCAATAGGACTGCATCAACAATTCTAAGGCTATATGATTAGTAGTGCTGTAGAGCTTGACAATAACTATTGTTCCTTGCATCTAGAGTTTCATTGCTAAGGCTTCTTCCATTTATGTTCATCCATCATCAATGACTCCATTCACATGGAGGTTTCTTCAACAATGCTAGACAACATTGACATCAATGACAATCCCTTTCATCCATCGTTGTCCCTTTCACGTCGCCCTCATGCCCTTGCTCTCTACCGTAATGTTGTGTTTTGAACTCTCACCGATCTTATAGTGTTCTCCAAATGACCCATCAATCTCCTCTTATAATCTCATTGGACGAATCAAAAACCATGATTTTATCTCAATCGATAGCTAAGATCATCTTGACCCCTTCTAATGACTTTTCCATGGAGTCTCTAGAGGAAAATCGATTTTTACCCCAATTAATATTGATTAATTAAGCTATTTCCCTAAGTTAAACTTAGGGAAAACGAATTAATTGATTAATTAATTCTCATCAAGGCCTTTTCTCATGAAAACTTTTCTAGGTATTGTAGATAAAAGTGTTCCCTAGCCTCATAGGCATGATCCGAGACTAGAGCACTTGTCCCTACCACAATAAACTAACGATATTAATTTCCCTTAATGAGGAGGCACTTCATTTCCCTCAAGGGTTGGGACATGCAATGGTGCCTTCTCATAATATGAAGAAAAACATGTGCTCGAGAATCGGGTAATAGTCATAATGAGTGAAGTAGAGCACATGCTAGTGCTTTTTTCCCACGTGCTAATATGTATGTCCCAACAATTGTTTGCATTTTGATCTTCCGTTGTTTTTTACCCACTGTGGCCATCATATGTTTTTTCTTGTTCTTTTTAGATGCATCAAATCCTCCCAAGGCAAAGGTCCGAGCCCTACCAAGGTATGAGGATGTATGGTGCCAAATCCCGCAGAACCAATGGTTAGTTGAACTCGAAGAAGGGAGGTGTAATATTGATCCGAAATGGGTTGGATAACTTGTTATGCTTTTCAAGAACCCTCCCACTCAGCTTAAACAAATAAATCGCATCTTATCTTATACATGACTTTTGCGAAATTTTATACTTGAACACAAAGTATGATTTTTTAATCATGAAGTGCGTTTTAATTCCATTTGTTTTTGCTGAAATTAAACGTGTGCAAATGTACTATGTAATGTATAGAAATAAACATCAACACATAACAGCAGGGAACTTAATCTAGGAGTTCACCCAAATATCATGGGCTACGTCTCCTTGAGCTCTTGTCATCTTGACTTGGCTCTTTGGGATTATGGCAAAATTTCTTTTACAAGTTACAAACTCAACTCCAATGGTTAACCGGAATCGAAATCCAATGGGTTTAGGAATACCATTATACTCGTCATGGTTGTCATCACTCCGAAAACAAAGCATCTAGGTCTCTCCTTAGACTAGATTCCTTTGTCAAGGTCTCTGAGCCACCCCGAGCTTCTCTATGGGACTAACTACTTCAGAATTCTTTTTCTCGTCCCCTCGAAACCTCACCCACTGCCTCCACATTACATATCGTACCTCCAAAATGGACTCATCATTCACTCCAAAAAAGCACTAGCTCCCCAATCTAGGCCTCCTTTCCACAATTGGCTTTGCACTACCCAAAACTTCGTGGTTCTCTCGACCTCTCGGTGGGAGTCTTCAAATGGCTCTCGCAAATCCATGCAATGGATTCAAATACTAAAAATAGTCAAAATAGGGCTATTGGCTCTCATCAAATTGGCCTCCACCCCGCTCCGGTTTCGCCTCCAACACCCGGTGGTGTACCCCCCGGATCTAGGGTTCGAAAGAAACTTCTCTATGGCTTCTCGAGCTCTAGAAGTCCTCAAAAGCTTCGCATGAACTCCTCCATTGCATTCAAAATGCTCATTACAAATTATAAATGACTATTGTTTTGTCAATCAACGCCTCAGTACCAGCTCGCCAGGGCCTCAACCGTTATGCATTTCCTAGCCCTAGTGGCCGGAACTTCTAAAGCATCTCGGCTTTCAAAAGTCCTCTCACGAGCCTCGCAAAACCACACCATTGGTTCCGTATCAATGTCTCAAAACATCCAAAATTGACTATTGGATTACTAAGAAAAGACCTCTGCACGTGACCGGCTAAGCCTCAAAGTTTTGTTGGCCCTCGATGGCTCCCGGTGGTGGCCCCTATGAAATTCTCTCCCTCAAGCAAAACTTCGCTTCAAAAATCCCTCCGATGGCCTTTCGGGAACCCTCACCAATGAGTTCTGAATGTCCTGGAGATAGTCGAAATTGACTATTCACACTCCAAAATTGGTCGAATCTAGCTCTCAAGATAGAGCCAAAACACAAGATTTCGTCCAATGTCCCCTAAAAACACTCCACTAAAAATGGAGGGATTGGACTTAACTCACCCAAACTTGGAAAATCCCCAAATTTTAGCGCTCCGACTAAAAGCCCGCCAAGGAAACCGTTAAATTTAATGGCGGTATAGTAGTTGGGCACATGCCCATACCATGCGGTTTTCTATAACCTATATCATAACCGTAATCGTCGGGCTTGAATCCCCGTTGGTAGTTTTAAACTAGAGTTAAACTCCGTTGAAAGCATTGATCGCCCTGATAAACTACACGAATAACACTACCATGTGATCAAATCCTCCGAAAAGCAGCTGGGATATGCCATTAGTTAGGGCTTGATCCACACTGTTCATGGCACAATGGCCATATGGGGGAGGGGTTGGCCCCTCTCCAAACCCCAAACAAAGCAAAAACCGTTAAACCATAAATTAAACGTGTTGACATATATTGTTAAGTCACATATAGTATGCGTGGCGGTGACATGCGGGCCAGCGAGCACGAGGTCACCTTGTCCGATCCCTAAATCGGAGACCAAAACCAAATTTTGCACCACTCTAGGCCACGTGGCTGACCTCTAATTGGTCGTTTAAAACACGTATTGCTCATCCAACGAACCACAACATGCCATTTGGCATGATTTGATTAGTCGAATTGAATATTCCAAGGAATATTCCGTGAATATTCGTCTGCTTTTTATTTTTTCCAAAAAACTACCAAACTTGGTCAAAAGCCGGAAATTGCAGCTTACCGGACTTTTCAAATCACAATAACTTCTTCATAAAGTGTCGGTTTTCGAACCGTTTACGCGCCGAAATCGAGAAGACGAGATCTATCCGGTTGCTCAGGTTTGGCACACTTCCGAACACTTTGAAATTTGAGCTATCACTTAGGTCCTTGATCCAAATTTGATCACACCTCTCTTTGGGAATTCTTTGGACCCCGAAATGACCGATTACCTAACTGGCTCGCAGATGAGAGTACAACACCCTCACTCTTTCAGCCTCCATACACTTGCCTTGCATGGCTGAGAGCCTTTGACCCACAACCCGAAGGTAGTCGACACTTCCCCTTCCGAATGCTCTTCGTCCTCCCGTCAAGAATTGTCTTCCTTGAAATCACCCAAAAATTTCTAGCGATGAAATTTAGTAGGTTGTTGAACATCATGTCCTTGATCATCGATCCAAGGTGGCTCAAACAAACATAAGTTTCCAACAAAACATGCATACATATACTAAAATTTCGCATATGTACAAATGAGTGTATGTCTTATCGTGTCAAGAGGTCAAACCACTTCTTACCAAGCTACTTCCACGCGCAACTTTGCTGGCCGAAAATCTTCTTCATGTGAAACATTCTGCTCTCACATCAATGATGGAATCTTTGGTTCCACTTTCGCCGCCTTTTCTATCCTCTTGCCGCATGTGCCGGGGATGATTAGTTGGATGCAATGTCCAACATTAAGTAACAACATGTCCCCTCTTCCGGCAATGCGTGCAAGTCTTATGCACCTTCTTTGCAAGTTGCCATGATGCCTTCATCCTCTTCCAAAGATTTTTGAAAACAACATGGTTACACAGACCACAATATGCACAAAGAACTCCTTCTTCCTTTCCATGCATGCAGATTTGCCATGCTTTCCATAAACATAACTCAACTTGACTATATAGGGAAGAATTATACCCCAAATGTTGTTTTGCATGTCCATTTTTTTACCTTCATGATGAGATGAACTAATAGAGGCTCTAGATTCGCCATAAGCCGCATGTGTACACACATCTTGCCGCAACAAAGGCTTCAAACATTGGCAATCAACTTGAAAACAAACTTGGCATATTTGTGATTTAAAACCTTGGAACAAAAGTTCTTCTTGAAGTTGTCTCACATGCCTTCATGGCTTTGGAGTTTTTCACCATTAGATCTCAACATAACTTCAAGACCAAATTTCTTAGGCTCTCCTCAAGCATAATAGGATCAATCATGCCTCAGGCATGCTTGCCTAAACCCTTGCCTTCATAGCCCATTTTAAACATCAACTTGGACCCTATACCTCTAGTGTGCTTTTTCAAATGAACCAACACATCTATCTCGATGAGGAAAGCTAAGACAAATTTGAGTGAATTACTCCTCGCTTTCACGCATGTCTCTTGGTTGGAAGCCTCTTGGGCATGTAGATGGAGTTGCGATCTCTGATCTCATACTTTTGAATAATTTCTTCCTTCTCTTGCTTCATAGCAACCAATTGCCCATGAAGTCTAGTGCTCTCTTCTATCTTCAAACAGAATTCTGCACCCATATCCTCACCTCAAGAACTCGCCTTCATGTCTTCATCGAAGAATCTTGTGAAGGAGGAGGAGGACTTTGAAACCTCACTTGAAGAAGTTGCCATCATGAAAAATGAACTCAAAAGAACTTCAACAAAATTCACAAAGCTTTTCAAAAACTATTGACAAAGCTTCAAAACAAAATGGCTTATAGAGTCAAGCTCTTCTTCAAGTAGCCTCTTTGCAAACAAAACTCTCTTGTGCTTTCAAGGGTTGCCTTGAGGGTCCTTTGGGTAAGGAAGATGCCTTTTGCCTTCTTCCTTCTTGTCCTCTTCTAAACTTAGCCATCGCAGCTTTCCCTTCACCTCTAGGAAACTCAAGCAACAACAGCGTTTGGAAATAGTCAAATTTCTTTTAACCGCAAACACCTTTCTCAAGTCAAAAAGCAAACTTGTGCTCTACCAATCAAGAAACCAAGTGCCGTGATACCAACCCGATCCGAAACAAATGGGTTGGATAACTTGTTATGCTTTTTCAAGAATCTCCCACTTAGCTTAAACAAATAAAAAGATCTAGTTTATACTTTACTTTTGACGGAATTTTATACTTTGAAATAGGTGTATGATTTTTAACTATTTAAGTGTTTTAAGTCTCATTTGTGTTTTGTTGAAATTAAACATGTGCATCAAATGATATAATGCGTTGCAAATAAACATCAACACATAACAACAAATTTAATCTAGGAGTTCAATCTCGAATATCGTGGGCTACGTCTCCTTGAGCTCTTGTCATCCCGACTTGGCTCTTTGGGATTGTGGCAAAAATTTCTCTTTTACAAGTTACAAACTCAACTCCAATCGTTAACCGAATCAACCAATGGAGTTTAAAATACCATTACTACCCTTTCATGGTTGTCATCACTCTGAAAAACAAATCTAGACTCTCTTAGATTTGATTCTCCCTGTCTGCGTGCTCTGAGCTACCCCGAGCTTCTATAGCACTAACTCCTTCTGTAATTCTTTTAATGTCCTCGAAACTCACCCTATCAGTTTCCTAGCACATATCAGCCCTCCAAAATGTCGGACCGATCATTCGCTCCAAAGAGCATTGGCTCCCCCAATCTAGACCTCCTTCCACAATTGGACGCTAGGGCTACCCAAAACTTCCCCGTCAGCTCTTCGAATTCGAAGTCTCTCAAATGGCTCGCAAATCCCTTCAATGGATTCAGCATCACCAAAAATAATCGAAAAGACTATTGGTTCACAAATTGGCCTCCGTCCGCTCTAGCTTTCGCCTCCAACACCTAGTGGCACCCTCTCGGCTCGGGGTTAAAGAAAACTTCTCTCGTGGCTTCGAGCCCCTAAAGTCCTCAAAAGCTTCTTGCAAACTCCTCCATTGACTCAAATGCTCTACTACACATTTCGAAATGACTATTGGTTTATCGAATAAGGCCTCTAGCCGCATCACAGGAGCCCTCAACTGTTCCTCGGGCACTTGTTAGCCCCCGGTGGCCCCTAGAACTTCTCTAAAGCATCTCGACACTTTCAAAATCCTCTGACTGTGTCCCCGCAAACCACACCATTGGTTCCGTGTCATGTTCAAACATCCAACATTGACTATTGGATTACCGAGAAAGAAGCCTCTAGTTGGAACTAGCTAAGTCTCCAAATCACATGCATGCACCCTGTGGCCCCTAAAACTTCTCTCGAAGCAAAACTCCGCTCTCAAAGTCCCTCCGATGGCTCTCTACAACCCTCACGAACGAGTACTGGAATGTCCGAGATAGTCGAAATTGACTACTCACACTCCAAAATTGGTTGAATCTAGCTCAAGATAGAGCCAAAACAAGATTTGTCCAATGTCCCACATAAAAACACTCCACTAAAAATGGAGGGATCTGACTTAACTCAATTAAACTTGGAAAATCCCCAAATTTTTAGCGCTCCAACTTAAAAATTCTGCCAAAGAAACCGTTAAATTTAATGTACGTGCTTAAGAAGTGCTACTAGTTGAGCACATGCCCATACCACGAGGTTTCTTCTAACATATATCAAAACCAGAATCATCGGCTTGAATCATGGTTGGTTGTTTTAAACTGAGTTAAACTTCTCATTGAAAGCGCACTGAGCGCTGAATAAACTGCATCGAATAACATTGCCATGTGATCGAATCCTCCGAAAAGTCAGGCGGATATGCCGTTAGTTGTAGGCGCTTAGCCCACGGTTCATAGCGCAACATGTACATATGGGGTAGGGGTTGGCCCCTCTCCAAACCCCAAACAACGAACTGCTAAAACCATAAATTAAACACGTTGACATATATTGTTAAGTGCCACATATGGAGCGCTACAGCACACGTCGCTTGGCGGCACAAGGTCGCTGTCGGTTCGATCCTACGTAGAGACCAAAATCCAAATTTCTGCACCAATTTCCCGGGCCACATGGCGGCCTCTACTGGTCTAGTATAAAAAAACATGTGAACTACAACGTGCCACTTGGCATGATTTGATTAGGTCCGAATGGAATATTTTAGGGAATATTTCGAGAATATTCTCTTTTTTTTAATTTCCAAAACCAAATCAACTTGGTCAAAAGCCGTAAATTACAAGCATCGGACTTTTCAAAGTAGCGATAACTTCTTCATATGATGTCAATTTTTTCGAACCGTTCGCTGCACCGAATCGGGGAAGACAAGATCTAAGTCCTGGCCGCTTAGGTTCGGTAGCCAGCTCCGAACACTTTGAAATTTGAGCTATCACTTAGGTCCTTGATCCAAATTTTGATCACACCTCCCGATTGGGAATATTTTGGAATCCCAAAACCGATTACCATCACTCTTTCGGTGTCCATAAACTTTCCTTGCATGGCTTAGTGCCTTTGAACCACAACTCGAAGGTAGTTGACACTTCCATTCTCGAATGCTCTTGTCCTCCCGTCAAGAATTGTCTTCTTTGAAATCACTGCAAATTTCCCGGGGGAGGTAGTCAACATCATGTCCTTGATTATCAGATCCAAGGTGGCTCAAACAAACATAAGTTTCCAACAAAAAACATGCATACATAACTGCAAATTTGCATATGTACAAATGAATGTATGTCTTCATCGTGTCAAGAAGTCAAAACCACTTCTTACCAAGCCACTCCCACGGACTTTTTTCTCGTTAAAATCTTCTTCATGTGAAACAACTGCTCTCACATCAATGATGGAATCTTTGGTTCCACTTTTCGCCAGCCTTTTTTATCCTCTTGTTGCATGTGCTTGGGATGATTAGTTGGATGCAATGTTCAACATTAAGTGACAACATGTCCCCTCCTCGCGCAATGTGTGCCAAGCCTTATGCACCTTCTCTTTGCAAGTTGCTCTTTGATTCAAATGTTTCATGTATGCCTTCATCCTCTTCCAAAGATTTTTGCAGAAACAACATGGGTACAAAGACCACAATATGTACGCTAAAGAATCCTTTTCTTCCTTTCATGCATGCAAATTTGCCATGCTTTTGATAAACATAATCAACTTGACTATGAAAAAAATTATACTCCTCAAATGTTGTTCTACATGTCCATCTTTTTTTTACCTTCTTGAGGAGATGAACTAGTAGAGGCTCTAGATTCGCCATAAGCTTTCGCATGTGTACACACATCTTGCCATGCAACAAAGGCTTCAAACATTGGCAATCAACTTCTTGAAAACAAACTTGACATATTTGTGATTTAGAATCTTGAGAACAAAAGTTCTTCTTGAAGTTGTCTCACATACCTTCACTAGCTTTCTTTGGAGTCACCATTAGATTGAACATAACTAGGACCAAATTTCTTAGGCCTCACCTCAACCATAATAGGATCAATCATGCCTTTGTGCATACTTGCCTAAACCCTTGCCTCTCATAGCCCATTTTAAAACATCAACTTGGACCCTATACCTCTAGTGTGCTTTTCCAATGAACCAACACATCTATCCGATGAGGAAACTCGAAGACAAATTTCTGAGTGAATTACATCGTTTCACGACATTGTTCTTAGTTAAAGCCTCTTGGACTTGATGGAGTTGCATCTCTATCTCATGCATTCTTTGAAGAATTTCTTCCTTCTCTTGCTTCATAGCAACCAATTGCTCATGAACTCTAGTGCTTTCTCTTCTATCTTCAAACAATTTGCACCATATCCTTCTATCCTCGAAGAACTCTCACTTCATGTCTTCATCGAAGAATATTGTGAAGGAGGTGGATTTTGAAACCTCACTCAAGAAGTTGTCATCATGAAAATGAACTAAAGAACTTCAACAAAATCTCACAAAGCTTTCAAAAATCTATTGGACAAAGCTTCAAAACAAAATCGTTAAGTAGAGTCGCAGCTCTTCTTCAAGTAGCCTTTTGCAAACAAAACCTCTTGTGCTTCAAGGGTTCCCTTGAGGTCCTTTGGGTAAGGAAGATGCCTCTTTTTCCTTCTTCCTTCTTGTCCTCTTCTGACTTAGCTATCGTAGCTTTCCTTCACCTCTAGCAAACTCAAGTCAATGGGCTTTGCAACAAATCAAATTCTTTAACTGCAAAACACCTTTCAAGTCAAAACGCAAGAAACTTAGTGACACCGCGAATAAAGCAACCAAGTGCTCGATACTCAACTCCGATCTCGAAAATGGGTTTGATAACTTGTTATGCTTTTCAAGAACCCTCCCACTCAATTAAACAAATAAAAGATCTAGCTTATACTTGACTTTTTACTTGATTTCTTTTTATACTTAAAAACAGTGTATGATTTTTTAATCGTTTAAGTGCTTTAAGTCCATTTGTTTTTGCAAATGTCCCATATAATGCAAAGAAATAAACATCAACACATAACAAAGAAATTTAATCTAGGATTTCACCCGAATATCATGGGCTGCGTCTCTTGGAGCTCTTGTCATCTTGACTTGGCTCTTTGGGATTATGGGCAAATTTCTTTTACAAGCTTACAAACTCAACTCCAATAGTTAATTGAGTCAACCAATGGGTTTAGAATACTATTATACCCTTGTCATGGTTGTCATCACTCCGAAAACAAATCTAGGCTCCCTTAGACTCGATTCCTTCTATCGATAAGCTCTTTGAGCTACTCCCGAGCTTCTCTATGGCACTAACTCGCATCAAAATTCTTTTTGTCCCTCGAAACCTCACCTACTCTCTCTAGCACATATCGCACCTCCAAAATGGTATGATCATTCGCTCCAAAAGAGCATTGGCTCCCTCAATCTAGGGCCTCCTTCCACAGACTTGGCCTCGGGGTCTGCCCAAAAATTTCCCCGTGGTTCTTCGACCTTCGTAAGTCTTATATCGCTCTTCAAATCCCTTCATTGGATTCAAAATACGAAAAATAGTCGTAATATACTATTGGTTTGCCGAAATTGGCCTCTCGGTCGCTGCCTGTTTTGCCTCCAACACGTGGTGGCACCCTGCGGCTCGGGGGTCAAAGAAAACTTCTCTATGAATTCTCCCGAGCTCTATATGTCCTCAAAAGCTTCCAGGAACTCCTCCATTGATCTTGCAATGCCTATTGACAACGAACATGACTACTTGGTTTGCCGAATAAGGCCTCTAGTCGCCTGCTAGGCCTCAAACAATCAGTTGGCACTTGGCCGGCCCTACTGGCCCCTAGAACTTCTCACAGGCATCTCGGATTTCAAAAGTCCTCTACATGAGCCTCGCAAAAACCACACCATTGGTCCCGTAATCGTCTAAAACATCCAAAATTGACTATTGGATTATCGAAAAGGCCTCTAGTCGCACTCGGCGAATCCTCAACCGTTGTTAGCCTCGGGTGGCCCTAATGGCCCCGGGAACTTCAAGGAAGGCTAAAACCCTAGTCCAAAAGTCCTCTCGATGACTCTAGAACCCTCACCAATGAGTCCGAATGTCCGAAATAGTCGAAATCGACTATTCACACCGCAAAATTGGTTGAATCTAGCTCAAGATAGAGCCAAACAAGATTTGTCCAAAGCATCTCCTAAAAAAACACTCCACTAAAAATGGAGGGACTGACTTAACTCTAGTTAAACTCTCTGTTAATGGTTGGGCACACGACCATACCACGCTTTTCATATAACATCTATCATAATTGTAACCATCGGCTATAGAATCATGGTTGGTTTTTTTAAACTGAGTTAAAACTTCGTTGAAAAGGATGACCGCTGATAACCGCGGGAATATCACAGCCTATGTGATCGAATCCTCCCAAAAAGATGGTGGATATGTCGTGTAGTTAGGGCTTAGCCTTACGTTCATGGTGCGACGTCCATATGGGGTAGGGCTGGCCTCGGGTTGGCCGCACTCCAAACCCCAAACAAATGTGAATCGTTAAAACCATAAATTAAACGCGTTGACATTTATTGTTAAGTCACATATGTAGCGCGGTGGTAACACGCGGGCAACCGGGCAGTACAAGGTCACCGATTCGATCCCGGGCGTAGAGACCAAAACCAAATTTTGCACCAATTTCCCTGGCCACATGGTGGCCTCCTCGGCTCTCGCCACAGTGGCGTGCGCTCTAATTGGCCATTTAAAAAACACGTGCTACTCATCCAATGAACCATAACGTGCCACTAGGCATGATTGGATTGGTCCGAATGGAATATTCTAGGGAATATTCCAAAGAATATTCCCAAGAATATTCTCTTCTTTTTTTAATTTCCAAAAACTACCAAACTTGGTAAAAAAGCCGAAATTGCAATTTACTAGACTTTTTCAAATTGTGATAACTTCTTCATACGGGTGTCGGTTTTTCGAACCGTTCGCGGCGTCTCAAAATCGTGAAGACGAGATCTATCCGTACGTCAGAGTTCGGCACACTTCCGAACACTTTGAGATTTGAGCTATCACTTAGGTCCTTCATCCAAATCTCGATCAAATATAGGGCTTGTAATGTAAGATGAAAAGTGGTAAGTATGGAATAGGGAGAGATGGGACTATCTCAATCACTGCTTCCCAAGTAGTGGCCCTCCTATACGTGATTAGGGTCATTAGGGGAGGTCCCACTGGACTAGGGACAAAGGAATAACTCCCCCATTTTAAGGTGAAGGAACAAGATCATCATCACAAAGCCCTCTTCCTTCCTAGGTACGCAATAATCCACGTCAAATGCCCGTAATAGAAACAAACATAAGCACTCCGATTGCAAAATGAATAAAGTACCTTTTATTAGAAAGCCAAACTTCCAACATGTGCTCTTTCCAAAATGGGCGAAGAAACATATGACTAATGCGGTGGTAGAGATATGAAAGGCACATTGTCAACGTTCCTAGTAGTTGCTGTCGAGGTCGTTGCTGGCCAGGCTGGGAAGAGATGATGGAGCAAAAATTTCCCCTAAAGGGGTAACTGCAGTGCTTCCACAATTGCTCCCTCTCTCCATTACATCTATACATCTACAAGATTGTGGAAATTTCGAATCTTTACACTTAATGCAAATATTATTACTATTAGTCCTGGGTAGTGCTCCTCCTTAAACAAGTTATTAACTCGAATAAATTCAACTTAAAATCGAAGCAAAACACATAATAGATCTCCACCAATCCAGATCTAGAACAGTTCATGCACACATTAACAAAGTGACACGCGCTTATAGTCCCCGGAAAACCCGATGCGGGGAAAAACCGGTCTCCGGTTGCTAGAGGGTTTTATTATTAAGAATATTTCGAATACAATAAATCTAGGTTCCGTATCCGGAAATCCCGACAGAGAATATACTATATCTACAGGCTACTACGGCATTCGATCTAGGGCCAAAATAATGACCGATCCATAATCCTCAAATGGGGATTTACGTAATCGCCAAGATTAGGGCCTAGAAACCCCGCAGCTACCCCGGAAAGCCTTATGCGCCAGCGCTTTGAAGCACCTCCACCCTCAACGCTGCTTCGAAAAGGATCGCGTTACATCCAAACCGGGTGATGCGGGTGCTACCACGCCGCCCCTTAGGGTCTCGCATGTAACTTCTCGATGGTTTCGCTGAAAATCACACACGTCCTTGGAGGGACTACGTTGTCCCTTGTTGTTGCTAGCTCTTTCCCCTTCTCTCCCTCGCGATGTCCTTTGAGTTGATCTCTCACACTTATGTATTCTGCTAGACCAGGGATCAAAATCATCCCCTTGGCCTACATTCCCCTTCTCTCAAGATATTTAAACACTTCGAGTATTCTTATCAAACCTCTTCCCTAGAATCTCAACTTAGTTTCATGCTCGCCTCTCAGTGTAGTCTTCTACAAAATGACCCAAGCCTTTCTTTTATACTTTTCTCGTTGGAAAACCAATGGCCATGATCAGATCTTAAATCAATGGCTAAAATTAATGCAGTTTGATTCAGTGTAGACTGTGAGACAATTTCATCACATGTTTAATTAAATTCACTTTAATTATTTGAAGTTCCCTAAGTTTTAACTTTAAGAAATACATTAAAAATAATTAATTAATTTAATATCTCCTAAAACTGCATGAAATTTCCCAAATCAATTTCGGGTCTTCAGATCAAAATGTACTCTAGTCCTCCACAAAAATTTGGGAGCTAGGAGCACACCGATGCTACCCCTAATACACAATCTCAACACTCCCTCTTAGCATCATGGGTGCTCTAGCAATACATCACACTTATGCATTACATGATTTTGGGCACGGGTTCTCGTTGTTACTGATAGCTGGCTTATCGCCACTCAACTCGCACCATTGCTTCCATTCTCCCGACACGTTGCCCTATGACTCGAATACACATCACCGCAACTCGTCTGCAGCATAGCCTCTCAATATGTTGCATTTGTGCTGCTCATAGCACTGCCATCAAGCATGAGCCCTGGGACTGATAAAATACCGCAACTTCAGCTTGTTTGCTAAGAGAAAAATCGAATCTCTGCCTTCGACTTGATCAAACAAGTCCGATGGGTTGCATCTCATCACCGAGGCACCATAGGCTACTTTACTGACTGCTGCTAGCATCTAAAGAACGATGCACACCATAGCCATTTGCCCGCATAATCGCACTCCTCTACACTATTGAAGTCACAGTCGCCCCCTTGTGCCGAAATCTATCACGCTATTGTTGCATCGCGATTGCCCCTCTAAAGCCTTTCTCAGCAATGCAGCTCGCCTCCAGACTGTAAGTAGCTCGCTTCATGACTGCCGAAATCACATCGCCTCTCTACGTCGCTATCGCTTCTACGTTGTTGTCGCTTTCGTCTTCGCCGCCTTTCTAGTCTTCGATCTGCGCTCGCTTCGCTTCAATCATGTGATCTATGCACCCACTACTCCACTTGTCCCGCTATCAGTCTTAAGGACGCTCATAGCTCGCATAGTGATCCAAGAGATGAGTTGCTCAATGATCCCACCCTATCTTTCATGTAGCTCCTTACATGTCCATGTCACCCCCACCTCCGTGGTTCATGAGCAATCATGGTTGCATCATCTCCTCGACTCCATCATCTGCCGAGTACTCGCTGTGGAAGAAGATGCTTCCTCTGCCCCTTTTCTTCTCCGACAATTGCTAGCAAAATCTCCCATTTCACCATACCGAAAGCACTTGGATCTCTGAAAGCATCCTTCTTCTTCTTACGCTTTCTCTTTGATGCCAAGGTTGCATCTTCCTCATCTTCCTTCTTCACTTCTTCTCAATCGCAGTATGTGTGTGCCGCTCATGGTCAGAATCCGTGGAGTTCTTCTGGACACAAAATTGACCACAAGTTGTCCAAATATGAGAGGTCCGTCTTGCCTGCCAAGATACTTTGGACAAAGGTTTCACTCATCTCGTGGATTCGGCGATTGAGGGCAACTCCGACTCATTATCACAAAGATCATCCACCATTGCACCCATGGTGAGGGCCAAACTCGATCTTTGATTGATTGTCACTGCGAGAGAAAAATGCTCCATGTCTTCTCCCTTGGTCATCATGAATGACCTCATCTGAGTCTCCAACAACATTTTTCTTTGGACAGAAGTTCCCTCATGTAGGGAAGTCAAGGCCTTCCACATCTCGTTAGTTGTCTTCTTCTCAGCTACGTGTGGTACAATATGGTCCTTGATACCATCCATGATCAGCCATTTGGCATGCCCGGCAGCTTCCTTATGCTTTCGAAGGAGATCCGGATCTGTCGGTGTGGCCAGAGTTTGCTCTGCATGGTCTCTAAGACTGTATGCCTCAAGCACTATCAGGATCCTTGCCTTCCAAACTGAAAAGTTTGAGAGGCCATCCAACCTATCCTGATCACACAATCCATGAGGAGCCATCTGCTCAGAATGTGTCGGAACTTCCTTTTCTCTTTGCTAAAGAAATGGATCTAAGGAACTTGGTGAAACAGGTACCTTCTGAACCCTCTGACAACTGATTTCCCTCCTTGGAAATCTACCAAATCAACTATGACTCAACTTCTTCTTTGATCCTCTGATCAAACTGCAAGTTTCCTTTGGCTAGAAAACTCTTTGAGAAGTTGATCTCCTCCCGCTCTATGTCACTTGTGCTAAGGCTAAAAATATGAAAACTTCAGAATTTTAACCCCACCAGCTCTTCTGAATTTCTGCAGTATTTTCTGGATCTGACAGATTCAGATCTGAATGACACTGGCTAGCTTTGGACCAAACCAACGTTGTTTTTGAGCTACCTCTGCGCAGTAATTATGTGGGCTTGCTAGGACAAAACGTTGGACAGCGTCACCCTTCCCTCTGTGTGAATCTGCGTCTGAAAACTGCGTTGTCCCTTCGAATTTGTATTTATGCTAATTTTCCAGTTGCTTCCTACAGCTAGAACCTTCAGTCTCTTCTGCTGGTGACCCTCCTAGATCTGCAATTGCTCTGATACCATGTAGAAATTTATGAATCTTACTTTATACAAAAATTATTACTGTTAATCTGGTTATGCTCCTCCTACTTTAGACAAGTTATTAACTGAATAAATTCAAGCTAAAATCGAAGAAAAACACATAACAGATCTTTACGAATTCAGATCTAGAACAAGTTCATGCACACATTAACAAAGTGACACAATTATAGTCCCCGGAAAAACCCGTGCGGGAAAACCGAACTGCGAAATTTTGTTGGAGGGTTTTATTATTAAGAATATTTCTGAATATACAACTGCGGGTTCCATATCAAGAAATCGACGAGAGGAATATACTAGATCTACGGCTCACTTGGTGATCTAGGGCCTAGAAACCCATTGTTGCCCACGAAAGCCTCTGCATCGGCCTCTTTAGCACCTCCAACCCTTAACGTTGCTCCAAAGGGACTACATTACCCCCCGGAGGCGGGTGACGCGGTCCTGCAGCACTTATAGGGTCTCTATGTAACCCTGCGAGGGTTTCACCTTAAAAATCATGTTGTCCTTGGAGGAATTTGCGTTGTCCCCTTCTTCTTGCCAACATTTTTGCTCGCTACATTGTCCTTGGGTAATGCCTAACACTCTTGTATTCTAGACCCCGGGATCAGATCATCCCCTTGGTCTAAATTCCCCTCTCTGCAGCTGAAACACTTCTGAGTATTCTTAGCAAACCCTGCCCTAAAATCTCAGCTTAGCTTTAGTGCTCTGCCTCTGTGTGTCTTTACAAATGACCCCAAGCCTTTCTTTTATACTTTTCTCGATGACACATCAACGGCCATGATCAGATCTTGAATCAATGGCTAAGATTAAAAGAAAGGTTGATCTGTGTGACTTAAGACAATTTCATCACATGCTTAATTAAATTCACTTTAATTATTTAAGTTCTCTAAGTTTTGACTTAGGAAATACATTAAAATAATTAATTAATTTAATATCTCCTAAACCATATGAAATTTCCCAAATCCATTTCTGGGTCTTGTAGATCAAGTGTACTCTAGTCCCTCCTCAAAATTTGGGAGCTAGAGCACAACTGATGCTACCCCAAATACACAAAATCCCAACAAAGATTTGAACTCTCATTAGTTGTTCTGCTGGTCATGGCACTTGGCAGAAGTCATTCCCTTTGTCGCCACCTATTCTCACTAACGCCTATGTATTTAAGGGTTTGACCTTGGAAATGTCACCTCCCCTTAGGGACTAGAAATGACTAGAAGAACCTAATAGGGTTGATTATCTAGTGTTGAGAATATAGAGAGGGCTAGGTCGTGATTTCTCTTAGTTTGATATTTACTAGTGACGTATTTTAATTAAATTGATTTAGCTTATTCTTTCACTTGATTATTATTAGTGTTCTTAATCATCAAACAATGAAGAACAATGAGACAAGAGGACATAATATATACACTATAAGCCAAGGCCAAAACCTCTCCTCTTAAGAGGAAAACCCACAAGAACTCTTCTCTTCTTATAGAACTCCAAATGATGAATTCCAAGACCTATGACCCTTGAAAAAGACCCCTCCAAGACGAGTTAACCTTCTTCTTTTTCTATGAAAGTTGAACCAAGTCAACCTTTCCTTATAGCACTAAAAATTCTCCTTTGACCTAGACTTCTAACCTGCAACTTCGACCTGCAATTCTCGACCCTTGCTGCAAAAACCCTAGATGGCATGTGGGATATTTTTATGGTAATTTTTCCCTCCTCTCTCCTTCACTTGAGATTAATTCTTATTCTTGTAAATTTGGCTTGCAAGGGAGACTTCTTTTAACCCAAAATTCAGCTCTTAGTGATGACTGCAATCCAAACTTGTTGCAACTCTAATGTGCCCTAGTTCTCCTTTGCACATGTAAGAACGATGGTCCAAAAACAACTCCAAAAAATCAAATTCTTCTCTTTTAGAATTATATTCTTCTTCATTGGTTTTAGCTTCTCTTCACTTGATCGAACTTGTTGTGAGTTGCTTGAATAGTCTCAAATGTGGTCGACTTCTCTCTTATGTATAGGCTTCTAGAGAGCCTCATTAAGTCGACATGTAATCTCTAGGAGGTTGACTTCACTGTTTGATAGGTCAACTTGTTGCTTGCATGTTGACAAGGTCTTGGAGGGTCTTTGACTCTAATTTTGACTCAAAAAAAAAAAAAAATTGCAATATGTAACATGCCAAAAGGGTCTTCCATACATGACAATGACTCTTATGACTTGTTGACTCAAAGACAAGCCCTAGAAGCACTCAATGGATGCTTGACCTATAAATCAAATAACCTTGAGCATGAAACCCATGCCTCGAGAATGACAACAATAATAATTTTATTTTTCTCTTTACATCAAATACATAAAATCTTGATTACATATGTCACTATACGAAGTAGAACCTAGTTACATATTTCAACATCTAACCACCCCTACAAGGTAGGGAACACTTTAGGGACTTGGTCTAGTTAGATATTTGTAGGTGATCCCATTTCTTCAGTATTATTATGCCCTTAACAATTAAGTATGGTCCAGAGATGCATATATGGTCATTGTCTCTAATGAAGAGTTGCTTGTCCTTAAGTTTGAGATGGTATTGATGTGAAAATTCCTACACCGGAATCCTATTGCAGCAACTAGAAAATATTCACCTAATTGTTATTCATTACTTAACAATTTATTTGCAGTTGTTCTACGGCCAACACTGAATACATCACACTGCAACCTTCACTACACAAAATAATATACGGAAACAAGAAATGAGCAAGAAGAGAAATAGACACACATATGACACCGTTATTTTTGGACAAATGTCCCCGAAAAAACCCAATGCGGGAAAACCAGTGCAGCAGTTGAGGGTTTGTATTATTAAGCTGTAGTTTTTATGAATACAAACTGGATGCCCAAATCTGGCTATCCATAGAAAATCTTACTGACATAGAATTAGTGAGGATTACCTCACACTAACACTGGAGATCCGACAACGACCAAACCTCGAGCGATGAGCTCCACGCTACCTGCAGTAACGGATACGCTGTCCTCTAGGCGGAGGCTGCGTCGGTCCTTCGGCTAGTCTTTTTGTTGGTTGGGTGTTGATCTTACGCCCCCTCTGGGTCCTCACTCTTGCGTCCTCGGCAAAAATACGGATATTCTCAAGGCTTCGAGCGTTGCCTTTGCGGCCGTGGCTACCCGGATTTGAACTAATCGCCGCCGCCTGCCATCCTCTTCTGCCTTCATGGCGATGTATTCCCGGCTCGGAAAGATTTCCTTGAAACTACCTCTACCCCTCTATTGCAAGGGCTCAACTCGATCAATCCTCCAATTTCTTTGCGGCTTGCTCACTTGAGAAATCAATCTCTAGATCCTCTCCCGATGTGATTTCCAAATGCGCATCAAGTCTTCTCTTATAACCTTCTCGTTGAGAAATCAACAGCCCAGATTAAAACATAATCAAGGGCTAAGAGTAACTTGACTTGATCTTCGTCTTTTTCTAGAAGATTCACCCCTAATTCTATTAATACACTTTAATTATTTTAATTCCCTAAGTTTAGACTTAGGCTCCCATTAAAAATAATTAATTATTTTAATAAAACCTCATCCGGGTGGAATTTCCCAAAACGCTTTACGGGTTAATGCTTTACGGGTATTTTGGAATATATGTGTCTAAACCTCCCTGCAATATTTGAGACTTAGAGCACATACGATGCTTCTGAGAAATCAACAATCCAAAATTGCTGAGGAGTGGTTTTGAGCGGTGAAAGCCTTGAGGGCATTGCTTTATTCTTATTCCACACGATGCACGGAACATACTAAACTTCAAATCGCATCATGACCTTGCGGATGCAACATTTCCTATCACAATGAAAAGCATTGAACACTTAGAAGATGCGAAAGTTGATAGACACCCCGAGCACCCTCAAATGCCCGAACACTTAGCTTATCTTGCTTCGCATTGAGGATTCTTGATGATGTACAAGTGGACCCGACATGCCCTCGAGTTGGCTTTAACTCCTTTATGGGCATGCCTTGATCCAAAAGCCTCGATGAGGATGATTATCCCCAGGGATGATTATGGAGGGATTATTGCTGATAGAGGCTTTGTTACCCACCACTTTGTGGGTGATATCCTTAGGAGAAAATTTTCTCCTAGATGGTCCTCAACCGATAGCCAACAACGTCTTGCAACCACCAAATAGCTCAACGTGCCATTATCTCCACTACCTGAGTCAGCCATTTGGTCCCTCGCCCATCTGTTATGATCGTATGTATGAAGGTGGGCCTCCCAACCCCGAAGATATGGCTTTTCATTATGTAGTTGGGTATTTTTGTTTAATTATCATGGATAATTTTAGGCATGGATTGGTGGGGGGATTTGGCGAAAAGAGTGGGTTTGGTTTGTACTCTTGTCTCCTCTGTCTGATTTGATGGTCAACCTTGTATCCTAGTCCCATTGGATCTCCTTTATTGGCCATTAGCTTTGGGGGTGGCACTAAATGGGAAACCCTGATTTTGGTTGTGTGCTCCCGCTTCTTGAAACCATATTCATCACTCCCTTTTGCTCATTGTAACCCCATTAACCATATTTCCCATCCAGGTCCACATTTGTCCATTGGGTCCACAAGGAGTTAGCCTCCACCTCCTTGTACGCATGTAGGGTACGCTTGGAATGATGCTACGGAGGTTGATATAGCCGAAGAAAGGAAAAAGCAACATTGGCCACTCTCAGCAGTGCCTTCCTCTTAATCAAATGGATGTGCTCTAGCCTTGTAACTTTGTATATAGGCTAGGACACATGTTTTCCATAAAACCAAGAAATGGTTTTGGAAAATTCCACTTAGAGATGGTTTAATTAAAATAATTAATCATTTTTTTAATGTTTTCCTAAGTCTAAACTTAGGGAAATTGATTAATTAAAGGGTATTAATTAAAATAAGTGTTAATCTTCTAGAAAAAGTCATGGATCACCTCCAATTTAATCTTAGCCCTTGATTATGTTTTAAATCTTGGCCGTTGGAGGTTCAACAGAAGAATATAAGGAGGGTGAGGGGCCTATGGAAAGACACATTAGATGGAGAAAGAATCAAGAGTTCAATTTCTTCAGTGAGAGGAAGAATCAAAGTGGTTCTCATTTGCAGAGAGGAAAAGGTGAAATCTCCACAAGGGAAAATTTCTGAAGGATATAGAGTGCATGAAGAGGAGTGAGAGAGGAGCCAAAGCATCAGCGCAGAGTTACCCTAGCAGCAGTTACATTGGGCCAGTGCAGAGAAGCAGAGAGATTTTTGTTTTCAGTTGGAGGGGCAGTTGAGGGTTCATCCGGTGTCAGGAGGACATTTCGGGAAGGAAGGAGCACTCTAGTCTCATACAACCGCAAGCACAGAAGCAACCACGACAAGCAGCAGAAGCAATGATGCAGTGACAGCGTGAGTGATGCAGTCACTGTGCAGAAATCACGTAGAGCCAATCAGTGTGCGTGCAGGTCAATGCCAAAACTCAAATGGTGATGTGAGAATTGTCTCACTCATTCTTTTATCATCAAAATCCTTCAGGTGATTGATTGACATTTACAATCACACATTTGTACTCATAATTTCTGCATAATAAAGAAACCCTCAGATCTGTTGCACCGGTTTTCCCACATTGGGTTTTTCCGGGGACAATTGTCCAAAAATAACGGTGTCTATGTGTGATTACTTGTGCTATTTTTATATGTGATTTGTTAATCGTGAAGTCTGTAGCATATTTTATATTGTTATTTAACACAAGAGAAATGTTAAATAATTATGTTTGACAATGCAATAGAAGAAATTTAATAAGTAGCAGCAGTAGAATTCTCCATTATAGAATTTTCACATGGTATCAGAGCTGTCAGATCCAAAGGAAGCAAGGTCGGGAAAGGGACTGCGTAAACAAGAAGCTTCAGAGGGGACGTAGCACAGAGAGAAGAAAGCACAGATAAGTATGACAAACTTATATGTTTTACCCTCTAGGTTAAAAGAGAATGATACATGCCTAGCAATTTCAGCATCTGCATGAATCTGGTATATTGATAGCGGGGCTTCAGCTCATATCACTGGAGTACGAGAATACTTCTCGAGCTATAGGGAAGAGCAGATGAACTTCCAGATCACTATGGGCAATAGCACGAAGTGCACTCCAGTTGGGAGAGGATCCGTAGTGTTTCAAACATAAGCATGAACCAGTGTCAGAATCACGGATGTACTACATGTGTCAGGGCTTAGGATAAACCTAATCCCAGTATCCCAGTTGCAAGACAAAGGGTATGACATACACTTTATCGGAAAGAAAGTATATGTCAAGCATCCCAGTTGGAAGCAAACAAGGCAGATCGGAATCAGAAGCAACAGACTATACAGGTTGCAGATCGAAACTCCGATGGCATTAGTCAGTAGTAATCTCGAAGACAAGAAAGGGTTGAATGAACTTTGGCATAGAAGAATGGGGCATCTGCATCACGGTGCGTTGAAGATGCTCAGAGAAACAATTGATGGGGCACCTGTTCTCAGCACAGAGCATGATGATATATGCCGAGGATGCATACTTGGGAAGTACGCTAAGGCAGCTTTTCCCATAAGTGAAAACAAGGCAGCAAGCATTTTGGGATTCATACACTCAGATATCTGTAGACCAATGTCCACTAACGCTCTCAAAGGTGGCAAATATTTTGTCACATTCATTGATGATCACTCCAGGAAGACCAGGATCTACTTTCTGAAGACAAAAGATGAAGTCTTTCAAAAGTTCAAAGAATTTAAGGCTCTTGTTGAAAACATGATGGGGAAGAAGATCAAGACATTGCGTTCAGATAATGGTGGGGAATTGTTAATTTTGGGCAACTAAGTGCTGTTGCCGCATAGATTGTCTAGGCTTTGCACGCGACAACGCTCAGTTGGGAGCTATCACCACGATCTGATCTCTCTATCTAAATTGTCTCCTTGCAAGCTATGGGAGGTAGACTAACGAAATGAAGAGAGGAAAAGAATTGGTTGCAAATCAACCAATCTGGGAGACAGCTAAAACATGAAATGCTTGATAAAATTGACAAGATTTCACGCAGTCCAATTAGATTTGAAAATTGAAACACGCATTAAAAATAAAATCTTTACCTAAAAATTAATGCGTATACATCTGAGTTTTGAAAAAATTTGATTTCTGTTTAGATTTAAATTAGTCGTAGATTTTAGTTTTAATTTTGTAATTTAATTTTTATTTAACTTTTAGTTTAGAGTTGAATTTAGATATCATAATGTTAACTTTAGTTTAGTTTAGATTTCAAATTTGTTTAGTTTTAGATTAGGATTTTGATTTTTTTAGTTTAGCTTTTAGCTTTGGTTTAATTTTTAGTTTTGTTTAATTTAAATTTAGATTTAGATTTTTTCATTTGTTTTAGATTTAAAAAATAATAAAAAAAAAATATAAAAGTTTCAAAAGTCTAAAAATTTCCAAGTCTTATAGTCAAATGAGCTATTAATTTTTTTATCATAAGTTTGATTATAAGAACATTTCAATTTCTGGATTGGATGTAATTGAAACATTTTAGATTCAGAAACATTGCAAGCATCTGGGATTTATTTCTTAAATGATCGTCTCATGATAAGCTTTGTTGTTGGCTTGAGTATCTTAATGAATGGTTGTGGTGCTTCTTATTGAATATCTTTGTGATCATTTATGTTTTCATAGCAACAGTTATTCATCCATTACTTGACTTTAATTGCATAACAGGATCTTCTTTAACTCCATAGGGCACTAGTTTTAAATATAATTGATCTGTGAAATCTCGTTTATCTTATCAAGTATTTGGTGTTTTAGCTGTGTCTCCTAGATTGGTTGATTTGCAACCAATTCTTGTCCTTCATTTCTGTTAGGGTCTACCTCCCGTAGCTGGCAATGAGACAACTTAGATAGAGAGATTGGGGATCAGGGTGACACCCCCCGATCTGAGCCGTTGTCGCGGTGCCTAGACAATCTGTGCGACAACAAAGTCCAAACTCCATGTTGTGATGCTCAGATGACGATGCCAATATTTTTATTGGATTCCTCTTTCAGAGAGGTGCAAGATCGATCTAAAGATTATCTTGATCGGATGAGCAGAACATGAATTTTGAATTTATTCCACATGTGCAAGGTCGGCCTGTTTTATCCCACGTGCATAAGAGACGTGTCACACACCCCCACAGATGCCTATATATTGGAGAGACTTGGAGTTCATTTTACACACATTTTGTGGAGGCATTTTCTTCTCTCTTGGATGGTGATGGAACAGCGGTCTTGGTTCTGCATTTAGGGCTTATTGGTGCAGTGTCTTGGTAGAGTATTTTTGATGAGACGTCTTGGGGTTGTGTGACACATTGGGTTGGCTGACCGACCTTATGAAGAAATTTCTGGTTGAAGCATCCTGCTAATTGCCGTAACGCCACCATTCCTTATCTCCATTATTGGCTTGTCTTCCATCGATCTATTGGTATGTTCTATCCGCATCTTACTTTCATATGGTTAAGCCCTAGAAGTTGAAAGCATATTTGCATCTAGCATAGAACATCTTCAGAAATTTACATGGTATTAGAGCTAAGAGAAGACAAAGCCCATCTAGTTGAGAATCTAGGGCAGCGAGATAAGCACTGTTTTCAGGTAACCAAGCTGCTGAAAGAAGGCCGAGTTAGGAGGCAGATTGAGGCATGTAAAGCCTTAATCTTGATGTGGAAGAATTCTAAGACAGCGTGGGCATTTTTTTGTAGCAAAGGCCGAATGCTGTAGGAGACATCGGCGGCTTGCATTGATGACTGTGCAAATAAATTTGGATCATATCACAGTTCCGGTACCAATGGAGAAAGAAAGAAAAAAAAGTTTCGGGATAATTACAGAAATGCAAGTTCGGATGAATTCAGTGATACAATCTCAATATTATGCACATCGAAGATGTTACAGTGAACAATTTTTGTTATCACATAAATGATTTCACATTACAGTGACCACAAACTTTCGTTAAAACACATCAATTTCAGAGCTATCACAATATTACAGTTTTCCAGTGTTATTGCAGAAGTGAGATCTCGGTGCCATGAATGAATTGAAGTCTCGACAGCAAGGAGATCTCCTAACCACTCGGTAGAATAAAGTGATTGTCAGGAGAATAAAGTGGAGCCGAATTTGCTGACCAAAATCAAAGGTTGAGCCCGGGAAATTGCCGAGGGAAATCTGCGCGATCACGAGCGTGGGATAGTCTTGGACGTCAATCTCGTCGGGGTTGCTGGATTCATGCGGTCGAGCTGCATCTATGTGTCAATAAAGAGCACTGCCAGAATTGTTGAACTCAGTAGGCTGCGTAAAATATAAATAAACGGAGGAAGTCTATGTTTGAAACGTAGAGGGGCAATAATTGTTTGTCACCGAGCGCACACATGCCTATGCATGGTGCCTATGCGCGACAATATGAAGGTCGATCGGAAATGTCTACAGTGGACAAATTCCACGTAAAATATATATTAATAATTCATGGCAAGAAAAGAAAAAAACAAAAAATAAAAATAAAATTTCGTGTGCTGTGAGGCGGAGGAGTCACGCAAATGTTAAACTTTAAAAGCGTTTCGTAGGTTGTCGCTTCCGCACTGTTCGGAATTACAGCTCGGTGAAAGATTTCAGAGAGAAGGCATATAAGAAGACAGAGGCGGAAAGGAGGCCGAGGTTTATTGTGTAGTCATATTTTGTGTTGAGTTAAAGACCTCGGAATAGCCACCTGAAGCAGCTCAACCTCAGATCTGTGGCAGTCAACGTGTGAACAGTATCCATTGAAGCCTCGTATCAGTTTCAGGGTTCGGATTTGTTGCAGCAGTCACCTATAGTAGCTCGGATTGTTGGCTAGGATCTAAAGTTTAGTGTGTGAAAGTTCGAAAGCTCATATCTGCAAGTTTGTGAAGGGCTTGGACCTAAGACAGTTAACAAATTGAAGCTCAGTCAGTCACCATTTGTCAGGCTTTGTTACAGACTTTTTGAAGACTCAAACCTGTGGACAGCTACTCGGACAGACTAGTAAAGAGGTCAGATTTGTTTAAGGGTCGGACACACTTCTGGAAAACTCTAAACTGAAGGGCAGTGAGCTCGTACTGAAGAAAAGTTAAGTTATGTCAGTCCTATGTACAGTCCTGTAGCTTACATTTGTAACAGCTCGGTGCTCAAGCTTGTAGGAGGACTCAGAACATAGGACAGTCACCTTAGAACAGTGAATCCCAGACTTGTAGTTCGGTTTATTGAACTATTGTAGCTTGAAGTGCAAGCTTGGTCAGTCTCACATTGGAGCTCGAACTGTGGACTATTACCATTTTGCATAGTGTGTGAACAGCAGACCTATAGAGCTTTGGACAGTCAATTATAAACCTCGGACTTGCTGCAGTCTACAAACCTGATCTGAGATTTGTAGATAGGGCGCAGTGCTTGGATTTGTGGGTGAACTGTGATCAGTCACATCTCGGACAGTGGACAAAAAATTGGTTGGGTTCTGTGGTCGTAACTTCGGACCTACAGTCCTGTAACTTAACTTTGTTGTGGTCAATGAATAAATTTGAAGACCTCAGATCTGTGGGCAAGTTACACTTGTACAAACCTCGGTTCTACAAGCTTGGAAGAGACTACAAGAAGACTCGATTTCCAGATTCCTGAAGGTGAGCTTCCAGAACCGAGTGCTAAGAAGCAAAGGTGACCAGTTTGTCATTGTTGACTCTGGTTGGGTCTTTTATTATCCTGGAGATTGTGTTGCTAATGTTATCCTCGGAATTACATTGTTGGAGTTAACTATCCACGGTGTATCATAAATTCTTCCCCAACAAGAGACTAAATTCTGATTGCAACAGTCATATAGCAATGCAGCAGCTACAGGCAACCAAAGGAAAGTATAAAACAGTTGTCATTGCAGGAGAAAGCATCTGTCATGAAGGCATATATCAGAATTGTGCCACAGGAAAGCATAAAAAGGGGGACTTTTTTTTTTTCCCTCAAGTATCACAAAGACATCTGATCTCTGGCAGTTGATACATTCTGATCCAAGGTTACTTGGGAGCGGGAGCGAAGCGCGGAGCGCCATTTTTAAAAGTTTCCGGGTCCGGAGCGTTTTCGGGAGCATTTATATATATATATATATTTTTTTTTAATATTTTTAATATTTTTTATATTTTGATGCATATATGTCAACAAAAACATGTAGAATGATGAATTAGACATAAAAAACATAAAAACATAGATTGAATCATATAACATCAATCATCTAGAAGTTATAATCTTCATCGACCACGCCCACAAGTTGGAAGCATACAACATATTGACTCTTGAGTCTTGCGAATCATCAATCTGAAGGTTTCAAGCTTTCAAAATTCAATATATAACATTTATCATCATTGATTTCAAATTTCAATATCTAACATTTATCATCATTGATTCATTGATTTCAAAATTCAATATACATTTATCATCATTGATATATAACATTTATCGTCATTGATTCATTGATTTCAAATTTCAATATATAACAGTTATCATCATTGATTCATTGATTTCAAAATTCAATATATAACATTTATCATCATTGATATTATATAACATTTATCATCATTGATTCATTGATCACCATATAACTTTCATGAAGCATCATATTCATAATTCATAATGACTTGTAAACAGTAAACTTATAAATGCCAACTTCAAGTTTCACCTTTCAAATTCAAACTTCAAACTTAAATTGTCATTAAATATATGAAATCAGAAAGAGTCAAGTTTCAACTGTTCAACTGTCAACAACAAAAAGAAAAAAGACTAAATGTAGCTCGTCTATTTTCTGTCTCTTGGTTATTCTGCCGCCGGAAATGTCAAATTGTAGTGAGCCACAGGAAATGGATGCTATAGCACTCCAAAGAGGTACATGACCATGACTGGAAGGTAGATAGATCTTGCAAAGAACAATAGTGTGACCTCGAGAAACTTGGCCTTTGGCTGCTGGCTACCCGCCTGCTCTTCTGATGGATAGTGAGGCCTGGCACAATGATGAGAGTGCTGTGACACTTCATCATCATCCTAAAATTCTACTTAATTCTCCCACACATGTATGTACGTGCTGAATCCTCCAAATTGTCATCCCCTCTTGGGTTGTTATCCCAGACATTTCCTTGTGTGGTGTCTCTTCCAGAATCTGATAATAACAAAAAACAACCTCTGTTCATAATGCATAAATAAACTTCGTCTAAATTTTCCTTCAGTATTTTCTTCTCCACATTGTGGCTATGAAAGCGCCGTGCTCATACCTCTCTGCAAAAAAAGTGTTCACAACTTGTGAGAGAACTTTTTTAGCCAACTTTGGCAAAAGTCCCATGCCGCCATATGCTTCCCACCATGTGAGAGCATCAAATCTGTCCCTATCTTCCATTGCATGGAAAGAACCAAAGTTAGCAGTGCAACTGAAGTATTTGCCTAATTCAAGGCGCAATCTAGCACACTCCTCCCTGTCAGGTACCAACTTGTCCAATGCCTTCATGTACCCCTCTTGTACTTCTGGATTTGTGTGAGCATAGTTATTAAAACCGGAACCGGTGATCGGACCGGTGGACCTAATGAGCCGGGTTTCTAGCAGAGTGACGGTCGGATCTCAATGAACCGGTTTTAAAAAAAATACATTAAATAATTATTTTTTAATAAAAAAAACTATTTTTAAGATTTGCAACCATGATTCCAAGCCAATAGAGACAAAATATGCAAAGATTGCTCATTTATATACCATGCAAAGGTGAATATATCAAAATGGCACCGAGTGCAATACATATCATCGAAAAATACATAAGCAATGAGGCTCCAAATGGCCCATCAAGTCCAAAAACAATGCTACAAGCTATGAGGCCATTGGCCTAATACAAGACTACATATTAGTGATCAACAACATGATCACTCCTCATCATGATCAAAATCATCACCACTACTAGACAAGGGATCATCAACATGAGCTACATAAATAATATGGCTCAAAGTTTGAGGACTCCTAAAACTCCTCTACAACTTTAGTAGTAGTAGTAGTAGCAAAAATAGACATCAAAACTACAAATCATTGAGCAACATGGTCTCTCATGAAACTCATCATTGATTCATCGCTACTAGAAATGGGATCATCAACAAGAGATACATAAACATCATCTAGCTCAAAGTCTTTAGACTTGGATTGCTCAACCTTATAACATGATAGAAATTGAAAAATTTTAACATGCCTAACCAATGATTTTGGTTTGAGTGAAGGGTTCATCTCCTCAACCTTAAAATGCAGTAGAAAAAGATTAGCATGCCTAACCAGTTGTTTTCCTTTGATTGAAGGGTACATCAAGGTTCTTAAAGGACTTCATGCTCTTGATCAAATGCCAATATCATACCCTTACACATGATAGAACCAAATGGAAACATTGCAAATTCCCAAACCATGAAACCCTGAAAACCATTAAGTCTGCTGAATTTTGAGTGAAACCTAAAATTCTAGTTTCTCCATATGAAATCTAATGATGTCGAAACCACTCTTAAACATCCTGAGTCATTTCATGGTAATGTTAAAAATTTAAGACATTTCCTTTATTTTTCATTTTCATCCTTTTACTTTAAGAATTTAACATTACCATGAAATGTCAATGCTTCCCTTACCTCCACATCGGCCCTAAAACCCATTTCTAGCCATGCGTGGATCCGCGTAGGGAAAGAGTAGCTAAATGAACCCCCCCCCCCTATAAACAAATCGTTTTTTTCATTGAAAAAAATTTCCGCCCGGCAAGAAGCGTTTTTTGTTTCGGGGAGTGTTCGGGAGCGAACGCTCCTCGACCGCTTCCGGCGTTTAAAAAACGCTCCCGAAGCATTTTTTAAACGCCGGAAGCGCTCAGGGAGCGTTCACTGGCCGTTGGGCACTCGAAAGAGGGGGGAGCATTTTTTAACGAGTTCGGAAACAAGCTCCGAAAACGCTCCCTCGGAAGCGTTTTTTGGGCTTAGCGTTCAGCAGCTCGACCTCCATTTCGGGAGCGGGAACCGAGGGGGAGCTTCTAACCTGTTACGATCTATCGATAATGCTCGAAGAAGATCGAAAAGGACTGATAATGGCACCTTTGCAGAGGAGCTGGCATTAAGAGGGAGACAACAACCATGTATGCTAGAGAAGACCCCCATGGCTCAGGGGTACTCTCGAGGATGCCGAGAGACATATGGCTCCAAAGGGGGACATTTTGGGAAAGTAAGAAGCCATATAGATACCAAGGGTATCTAGCAGCCATGAGTACATAATGAGCCTGGATCATTTGAAGAAGTCGTAAAGCATCAAGTCTAGAAGGATGCTATACACAAAGAGTACAGGCTCATTATGAAGGAAGGATGTTATACCTGAGAGTACGAGTCCATTATGAAGGATGATGTGCGGGATATGGTCCTGAGAATAGGGAAGGTGAGAAGCTATTGTCACCTCGTTATGGCTGTAAAGTCAAACTTTTATGGATGTAACGAGTGTTGAAAAGTGTGAGGCAAGATCTGTTACTTTGAGACTTCTCTCTAGGAAGGCATTGATTATGATTACTTTGTGATGTTTATTATTACTCTTGTACATACGTAGGTTGGAATCTTCATCGAGATGGATGTGAACCACCCTGCATGATAAAGGAAGAGGTGTATGTAGAGCAACCTCACCGGGTTCTAAGTCCGGGATCGAAACACCCATGTTTGCGAGGTTGAAGAAAGCCCTCTATGTGTTGAAGCTAGCCCCCGGAAGCAGTACGAGAGGATAGATAGCTACTTGATGAAGCTGGGCTTCACTCGAAGTAATGCTGATCCGAACCTTTACTTCTAGGTTGTCAAAGGGAAGCCTCTCATTCTGGTGTTGTATGTGGATGACCTCTTCCTGACAAGTGTTGACCCTCTCATTCATCAGTGCAAGAGGGAGCTCGCTGCTGAGTTCGAGATGAAGGACCTAGGGCCCGATACATTACTTCACAGGCTGAAAGTGCAGCGGGTTTGTGAGATTTTCTCTCTCGGAAAATATATTGTGAAGCACTAGAAAAGATTTGGTATGATGGAGCGTAAGTCTGCATCAATAGATGGAACTCAATCTTAAGAAGTTGAATGAAAGCGTTGTTGGGTCACGTGCTAGCAAATCCTACATAGTATTCTCAACTCGTAGGGCCACGCACTGATGTTCTTAGGTAAGATCAGTCCAGATGCATGGTTTGAAGTGAACACTTTGAGTCAACATATGGTTGATCCTCCTCACATTCATTGGATTGGTGTCAAGAATCTATTAAGATATCTTTGAGGCACAATCAACCATGGGTTGAGATACACTTCTGGGAGTTTGAGACTCCATGGATATACTAATGTCGATTGGGCTGGTAATGTAGTGGATTGCAAGAGAACATCTAGATGTTGCTCACACTTGGGTCTGCTTCGAGCAGGAAGCAGAAGTCGGTAGCTTTGAGCACCGCTGAGGCCGAATACATTGCAGCGTGTATGGCCTGTTGTGAAGCCACTTTGTTGCGAAAGCTCTTCAATGAGTTGTTCGAGCATGTGCTAGAGGCCATCGTTATCCTTTGTGATAACCAGAAGGGGAATCGTTTCTTAGAGAATCCCATGTTCCACGATCAATCCAAGCATGTTGATGTCTAGTACCATTTTATCTGGGATATGGTATAGCGAGGCGCCGTAAGGCTCGATCATATAGTAACTGATGAGCAGGTCACGGATATTCTCACAAAGCCCTTGGGGAAGGTCATGTTCCTAACCTCCCGTGAGAATCTTGGAATCGTGAAACGACCCTATTCTGAGGGTCCTGTTGGACGATGAGCTCTGGGAGCTCCAGGGGGGCTTTAGGGATAGCTTCTTGGAGCTATGAGCAACCACAAGGCTAGGCTTGCCAAACCTTGTTGGTGTGCTTCCGCCCCACCATGATGATATTGAGTTGGTTTACCTCTCTTTGATCTGTGTCCCGTATGCATCCTACCCATGGAGTTTCGGATTCATGGGAAGTACCTCTCATTTGGCCAATGAGGTGGGAAATGTGAATAGAGACCATTGCAAAATTGATGGACGCATCGGAGATTGCCGTACTCTCTATGTCTAGGATGGCACGTGTCCAACCACTTGAACTAGGATCAAATCTAGCAAGGTTTCGGACCCTCCAACTGACTTCGGGTCAATGAAACTAACTTCGGGTTAGTATATGACTCTCTCGAGTCCAAGTGAGGTTTCGGACCTCCAACTGACTTCGGGCCAGTTAAACCAACTTCGGGTTGGTGTGTGACTCATTTGAGTCCTATAGAGGTTTCGAACCTCTGAGCTGACATCGGGTTAGCCGTGAGTGATGTCTTTGTGACTCACCTTTTGTTTGAAATAAAGAAGCCAGCAAAGTAAGTTACGACGGGATGACGCACGATGTTTGGATGGCACTGGTGGATGGAGTTCTCCCTAGTTGAGAGGGAGTGTTAATTTTGGGCAACTAGGTCCAAACTCCATGTTGTGATGCTCAGATGACGATGCCAATATTTTTATTGGATTCCTCTTTCAGAGAGGTGCAAGATCGATCTAAAGATCCTCTTGATCGGATGAGTAGAACATGTATTTTGAATTTATTACACATGTGCAAGGTCGCCTTGTTTTATCCCACATGCATAAGGGATGTGTCACACACCCCCATAGATGCCTATATATTAGAGAGACTTGGAGTTCATTTTACACACACATTTTGTGGAGGCATTTTCTTCTCTCTTGGATGGTGATGGAGCAGCGTTCTTGGTTCTACGTTTAGGGCTTCTTGGTGCAGCGCCTTGGTGGAGTATTCTTGATGAGACCTCTTGGGGTTGTGTTACACATTGAGTTGGCTGACCTTATGAAGACTTTGCTGGTTGAAGCATCCTACTGATTGACGTAACGCCACCATTCCTTATCTCTGTTATTGGCTTGTCTTCCATCGATCTATTGGTATGTTCTATCTGCATCTTACTTTCATATGGTTAAGCCCTAGAAGTTGAAAGCATATTTGCATCTAGCATAGAACATCTTCAAAAATTTACCGGAACACATAGATGGAGACTTCACAAATTTATGCGCAAAGGAGGGCATTAGGAGAGAGTGGACTGCACCATACAATCCAGAGCAGAATGGTGTGGCAGAACAGAAGAACAGGACAATTCTAGGAGCAGCCAAGGCCATGTTATTTGACTTTGATTTGCCCCGATATTTATGGGCCGAACCCTGCAATACGACAGTGTATATCCAGAATAGGACACCTCATAGAGCCTTGAGTAAGAAGACTCCTGAGGAAGTTTTTACAGGGAAGAAACCGGAGGTAGGGCATCTTCGGATATTTGGTAGCATGGCTTACTGTCATGTACCCAGCGAGAAGAGAAGCAAGCTAGATCAAATTGCAGAAAGAGGGTGCCTTGTAGGGTACAATGACACCTCCAAGGCATATAGTGTAGAAATTTCTGAATCTTAATTCTTATGCAGAAATTATTTATGTTAATCCGGTTAAGCTTCTTCTACTTATACAAGTCATCAACTGAATAAATTCAAGTTAAAGCAAAACACATAACAGATCTCTACCAATTCAGATCTAGAATAAGCACATGCACACATAGACAAAGTGACATAGTTATTTCTGGACAAACTGTCCCCGAAAATACCCAATGTGGGAAAACCGGTCTCTGGCTGTTGGAGGGCTCTATTATTAAGAATATTTCTGAATACACAACTCTGGGTTCCAGATCTGGAAAACCCTATAGAGAAAACTCTAGATCTGCAGCACCTGGCTAATCTAAGACCAACAATACTGACTGATAGTCTGATCCACACCCTCAAACGAGATTTACAAAACTCAGCCAGATCTAGGGCTAGAAACCCCAGATCTGCCCCTGAAAGACACTGCGTCAACCTCTAAAGGCCTCCAAATGTACAGCACTGTCACTGGAAGGGACTGCGTTACCCCAGACTGGGTGATGCAATCACTATGCTACCCCTAAAGGTCCCTACGTAACCCCTGAAGGGTTTCCTGAAAATCACGTTGTCCTTGCTGCTGCTATTGTTGTCTTCCTCTGCGTTGTCTTTCCTGATCTCTTCTCTACTTCTTGTGTATTCTAGACCCCGGGATCAAATCATCCCCTTGGTCTAAATTCCCCTCTCTGCAACTAAAACACTTGAGAATTCATAGTAACCCTGCCCTAGAATCTCAACTTAGCTTCAATGCTCTGCCTCTGTGTATCTTACAAATGACCCCAAGCCTTTCCTTTATACTTTTCTCATTGACAAATCAACGGCCTGTATTAAATCTTTAACCAATGGCTAAGATTAAAAAAATGCTTGATCTGTGTGACTTAAGACAATTTCATCACATGTTTAATTAAATTCACTTTAATTATTTTATTTTCCTAAGTTTTAACTTAGGAAATACATTAAAATAATTAATTAATTTAGTATCTCCTAAACCAGATGAAATTTCCCAAATCCATTTCTGGGTCTTGTAGATCAAGTGAACTCTAGTCCTTCCTCAAAATTTGGGACCTAGAGCACAACTGATGCTACCCCAAATACACAAAATCTCAACACTCCCTCTTAGCATCAAGGGTGTGCTCTAGCAATACATCACACTTATGCATTACAAGATTTTGGGCACTGGTTCTGTGCTGCTGAAGCTTGGTCTCCTGCCACTCAACTCTGACTTGCTTCTTGCTTTGCCATTCTACTTGCTACCCAGCGACTACGCCACTACCCACATAGCCATTGTCACATGACTCCTCTCAATATGCTGCATCTGTGTTGCTCATAGCACTGCCACTGCTGATCTGCTGCACTGCAACTTCAGTTGTTGAGAGAAACAACTGAATCTCCTGCCCAATCTTTGACAGACAAGTCAGATGGGTTGCATCCTCATCATATATTTTCTTATGGCTACGATTTGTCTTTGGCAACTCAAAACGTGCACGAGTATAACTTACTGCGTAATCCAAACTCCTGCACTCTTGATCACATCGGCTCCTTGTGTTGAAATCTATCACGCTGCTGCTACACTGCGTTGTCCCTCTGAAGCTCTCTGCGCTGCTGCAGCTCTGCATCGCGTAAGCAGCACTACTCTGCGCTGCTGAAGTCACATCAGCCTCTGCACTACTATTGCTTCTACGTTGTTGCTGCTATGCTCTGCGTTGCTCCTCCCAACCTCCAGATCTGCCTCTACCTCTGCCTCATCTGTGATCTATGCACCCACTGCTCCACTTGTCCCGCTACTGTCTTAAGGCTGTCGTAGCTCGCTTGTGATCCAAGAGATGAGCTGCTCAAGGATCTCGCCTCACTTCCATGTAGCTCTACATGTCCATGTCACCACACCTCCGTGGTTCATGAGCACTCATGGCTACATCATCTCTGGACCCATCATCTGTCACCGCTGCTTTGGAAGAAGATGCTCCCTTGTCCTTCTTCTTTTCTGGACAATGGCTGGCAAAATTTGGAAGCACTTGATCTTAGAAAGATCCTTCTTCTTCTTCGGCTGCTTCTTTGATGCCAAGGCTGCATCTTCCTCCTCTTCCTTCTTTACTTTGCTCAACGCAGGGCTGTGCTGCTTCTTGGTGAACCTTCGTAGTTCTTCTTGCCGCAGGATCGACCACAAGCTGTCCCAATCTGGGAGGTCCGCTCTGCCCAAGATACTTTGGACAAAGATTTCCCACTCATCCGTGACTGCATTGAGGGAAGTCCTGACTATCACTGCATCATCTACGGTTGCACCTGTTGCAGTCAGCTAATCCCTGATTGACTGCAATCTGAAGAGGAAATGCTCGATGTCTTCTGCCTTGGTCATCATGAATGACCTCATTTGGACCTCCAACGGCATCTTTCTTTGGACTAATTTTCCCTCATATAGGGAAGTCAAGGCCTTCCACATCTCATTAGCTGTCCTCTTCTCAGCTATGTGTGCCATAATATGATCCTTCATATTGTCCATTATCAGTCGCTTGGCATACCTAGCAGTTTCTCTATGATTCTGTAGGAGATCCACATCTGTCGGCGTGGCCAGGGTCTGCTCTGCATGATCTCTTAGACCATATGCCTCTAGGACAATCAGGATCCTAGCTTTCCATACCGAAAAGTTTGAGAGGGCCTCTAACCTATCCTGATCACGCAAACCATGAGGAGCCATCTACTCAGAATGTGTCGGAGCTCCTCTTCTCTATGCTAGAGATCTTGGATCTAGGGTCCTTTTAAAACTGGGAACCCTCTGCTCCCTCTGACACTTGATTTCCCTCCTTGGAAATCTACCAAATCAACTATGATTCAGCTTCTTCTTTGATCCTTTGACCAAACTGCAAGTTTCCTTTGGCAAGAAACTCTCTAAATCGTTGATCTCTTCGCAAACTTTGTCACTTGTGCTAAGGTTAAAAATCTGAAAACTTCAGAAGTTTAACCCCACCAACTCTTCTGAATTTCTGCAACTTTTCTGCAGACTTTTTCTGGATCTGACAAATGCAGATGAATCACACTAGCTGGCTTCAGACCTAACCAGCGTTGTTTTCGAGCTGCCTCTGCGCAGTAATTGTGTGGGCTTGCTAGGACACAGCGCTGGACAGCGTTACCCTTCCCTCTACGTGAATCTCCTCCTGAAAACTGAGTTGTCCCTTCAGATCTGCTTTTCTGCTGCCTTTCCAGCTGCTTTCTGCAGCTAGATCCTTCAGATGCTTCAGCTGGTGACCCTTCTAAATCTGCAATTGCTCTGATACCATGTAGAAATTTCTGAAATTTAATTCTTATGCAGAATTTATTTCTGTTAATCCGATTAAGCTTCTCCTACTTATACAAGTTATCAACTGAATAAATTCAAGTTAAAGCAAAACACATAACAGATCTCTACCAATTCAGATCTAGAATAAGCACATGCACATATAGACAAAGTGACACAGTTATTTCTAGACAAGTTGTCCCTGGAAAAACCCAATGTGGGAAAACCAGTCTCTGGCTGCTGGAGGGCTCTATTATTAAGAATATTTCTGAATACACAACTCTGGGTTCCAGATCTGGAAAACCCTATAGAGAAAACTCTAGATTTGCAGCACCTGGCTGATCTAAGACCAACAATACTGACTGATCCACACCCTCAAACGGGATTTACAGAACTCAGCCAGATCTAGGCCTAGAAACCCCAGATCTGCCCCTGAAAGACACTGCGTCAACCTCTAAAGGCCTCCAAATGCTTAGCGTTGTCACTATAAGGGACTGCATTACCCTAGACTGGGTGATGCAATCACTACGCTGCCCCTAAGGGTCTCTACATAACCCCTGAAGGGTTTCCTAAAAATCACGCTATCCTTGTTGTTGTTGTTGTAGAGCACTTCTACGTAGATGCATTCTTCTTCTTGGTGCCTTCCTCTGCACTGTCTTTCCGATCTCTTCTCTGCTTCTTGTGTATTCTAGACCCCGGGATCAGATCATCACCTTGGTCTAAATTCCCCTCTCTGCAACTGAAACACTTGAGAATTCTTAGCAACCCCGCCCTAGAATCTCAGCTTAGCTTCAATTCTCTGCCTCTGTGTATCTTACAAATGACCCCAAGCCTTTCCTTTATACTTTTATCGCTGACAAATCAATGGCCAAGATTAAATCTTTAATCAATGGCTAAGATTAAAAGAAAGTTTGATCCGTGTGGCTTAAGACAATTTCATCACATGTTTAATTAAATTCACTTTAATTATTTTATTTTCCTAAGTTTTAACTTAGGAAATACATTAAAATAATTAATTAATTTAATATCCCCTAAACCATATGAAATTTCCCAAATCCATTTATGGGTCTTGTGGATCAGGTGAACTCTAGTCCTTCCTCAAAATTTGGGACCTAGAGCACAACTAATGCTACCCCAAATACAAAAAATATCAACATATAGGATCTATATTCCTGACAGTAGGAAGGTTGTGATAAGACGCGATGTTAAGTTCATGGAGGATAGAGCGTTTCAGAAATCGCGTGATATGCCGGTAGAGGATTAAACTGCAGAAGTTCCCTTGGTCCAAGAACAGCTGGGGCACCCAGAAGAACAGACAGGAAGACAGATTTTGGTACCAAGGACATGTACTAATATTTTCGCAGAGGAAGATCAAGAAGATACTCAGTCAGAGGAGTTGTTAGCTCAGGAGGAAGAGTTGAGAGAGCAACCTTCCACCAGTGGTCGAATCAGCAGGGAAGCTCAACAAATACTGAGGGATGCAGAAAACTTTATTGGGGCTCCCAGGAACGAGAAGAGACAGCACAGACCTCCTGACAGGTACCAGGCCTTGGTGGCTCAAGTAGAGGAACCTTCCAGCTTCTAGGAAGTTGTTCAACACCAAGTATAGGTAGATGCCATGATAGAAGAGTATGCTTCTATCATGACAAATGATGTCTGGGAAGTTGTAACCAGACCTCAGAGCAGATCAATTGTTGGATCATGATGGATCTACAAGATCAAGTATGCACCAGATGGCAGTGTAGAGAAATACAAGGCAAGGTTCGTGGCAAAAGGGTATGCCCAGAAGGAAGGCATTGACTATGAGGAGACCTTCGCACCAGTTGCCAGATATACCTCCATCCGGACTGTCGTATCCTTAGCTACATGAATGGGATGGAAGATTCATCAAATGGATGTCAAGACAACATTCTTGAATGGAGAAAATGAGGAAGAGGTATATATCGAACAACTAGAGGTTTTTGAGACTCATGAAAGGAGGTCTCATGTATGCAGATTAAAGAAAGCCCTGTACGGGCTTAAGCAAGCTCCGAGAGCATGGTATGGTCGAATAGATAGCTATTTGCAAAACATGGGATTTGTCAAGAGTGATGCGGATCCCAATCTTTACTACTTGCTGATAGAGGATGAGCCATTGGTACTAGTACTATATGTAGATGATCTGTTTCTCACAGGATCATCTAGGCTCATCAAGGATTGCAAACAAAATCTAGAAGTTGAATTCGACATGAAGGATTTGGGGTTGATGCACTACTTCCTGGGATTGGAAGTTTGTTAGAAAGATGGAGATATCATCGTGGGACAGGAGAGGTATGCCTTGGAAATTCTGAAGAGTTTCAGAATGCAGGATTGCAAGCACATGACCACACCCATGATCACCAATTGGAAAAAGATAGATGCATCAGAAGATACAGAGGTAGACACACCTTATACAGACAACTCATCAGGTCATTGATGTATCTGGTTAACACAAGACTAGACATTTGCTTTGTTGTCAACACTCTTAGTCAGTTCATGGTGGAACGCAAAAGAGTGCACTACGCCGCAACAAGGCACGTCCTGAGGTATGTACGAGGAACAGTCAGATTCGATATCAGATATGGCATTGGAGAGGATGTCAGACTCAGTGGATTCACAGATGCAGATTGGGTGGGTAGATCAGTGGATAGAAAAAGTACATCTGGGTACTGTTTCAACGTTGGATCAGGAACGGTGTCCTTGTGTAGCAGGAAACCGAAGTCAGTATCATTGAGCATTGCCGAAGCAGAGTACATGGCAGCTAGTACAGCTACATGCGAAGCAATCTGACTTCGGAAACTTCTTGTGAGTCTATTCAGAAGCAGGATGGAGCCAACTAGCATTTACTGTGACAATCAGAGTTGTATCAAACTCTCTGAAAATCTAGTATTTCATGATCGGTCCAAACATATTGACATCAGATGTCATTTTATCAGAGACTGTGTTCAGCGTGGGGCAGTACAACTCCAGTACATTCCCACAGGCGAACAAGCAACAAATATACTCACTAAGGCTCTGGGGAGAATTAAGTTCACTTAGTTCAGGGAACAGTTGGGTATGATTGAAAATCCATTCAGTAAGAAATGGATCCTCGGCATAGGTTGAAGGAGGGAGTTGCGGTACGGTGGTTGTAGACTGCAGTGGCAGTGGCAACGGCGGTACAAATGTAGCATTTCTTGTTTTTCTTGTGCGGTGTTGGTGAGGACGGCATCAACGACACGGCCAGTGTGAAGTAGAAACTGACAATTTGAGTAGTTTTGCTCAAATATTTGAAACCTTCGGCTCAAAGGCGGGAGCCGGCGTCCGTCTGGTCAGTGCGGGATCCGTACCGAGGCGCGGTTCGAAAGGAGTGGAAACCGCCGGTTCCTAAAAAATTCCTGATTCCTGCCACAACTGTCGAGCCGTACGAGGATCCATGATTCCGTACAAACGGATCAAAGCGGATACATCTGTGGATGGTATCTGGAACAACCATGTGGTCCGGTACGGATCAATCCTGGTCCATGAAACCGATTCACGTCACCGCCGAGCGTACGGATCCGACCATGACACTTAAAAAAAGCGCTTTTTTTTTTATTTTTTTATTTTTTGTGTTAGCTTGGTTAGTTAGTGAGTTAGCTTAGGGTTAGGGATGAAATGAAAAGCTTATAAGCTCTATTATTCATCTTATTTGCTCACTTATGTTTTTTGAGAGCTTGGAGAAGAGAGGAGAAGAGAGCTTGGAGAAGAGAAGAGAAAGAGAGGAGAAGAGAGCTTGGAGAAGAGAAGAGAAAGAGAGGAGAAGAGAGCTTGGAGAAGAGAGAGTTGAGGAGAGCTTGGAGGAGTGAAGGAGGAGGAGTTTGGAGGAGTAAAGAAGGGCTTCTATCTACAAGATCTAAAGAGGTAAGTGCAAACCCCAAACTCTCTCATTTTTTTTGTCATTGTTTTTTGTATTTTCTCTCCTCCCTCTCCTACACTTTCCCATTCTTTCTTCTTGTACATTTATTTGCAAGTTGCCCACCATCTATATTCATACTCAAAGATGATGTTTCTTTGGGTTCTATGTATCATTCCCCTCTTGGTTTTGATGATGGTAAGGGGGAGTAGAAATAGAAGAGGGGAACATGAAGAAGAAGAGGAAAGTGGTTACCATATGAATGACCCAATGTATGATGAGGAGGAAGGCTTTGAAGAGGAAGAAGATGATGAAAACATTGAATCACAAGATGGGAAAGCTGCATTGACACCCTTGTGGAACTATGTGACCAAACTTGAAGGGGGAAAAGGTGGTGGAAACTACAAGTTTTTGTGCTCTCATGGTTGTCATGGAGGAAAACCATATAGCGGTTCATATACCCGTGTGAGGAGGCATCTTTGTGGGGTGATGGACAGTGATGAAAAACAGGGTGCTGTGGGGATAGCAATTTGCCCCAAGGTTTCAGCTGAACAAAGAATAAAATACATCCAAATAGAGGAGGCTGCACAACAAAAAAATAAAAAACAAAAAACTCAATCTGACTCAAGTGCAAACTCTAGATTTGGTAGCTCATCTGGTCATGGTGGTTCTGCAAGTTCTGGAGGTAAAAAAACTATAGCAGATTTCCTTGATGTTGTTGGGAGGGATGATGTGGATGGAAAGATAGTCCGATTTCTTTGTGCTTGCGGTGTACCATTCAATGTGCTTCGCTCTCCCTATTGGCATGAAATGGTAAAGGGCATCAATGAAGCCCCAAAAGGATACAAGTCCCCCAACTATGAGAAAGCTAGAGCAGTGTTATTAGAAAGAGAAAAAGGAAAGGTTCAAGCAGCTTTGACACGTTTTACAAATGAGTGGGTAGATAGTGGGGTATCCATTGTATCAGATGGGTGGACAAATATCAGAAACCAACATTTGATAAATGTTCTTGGTGTTTCTGCTACTGGTGCAGTGTTTATTGCATGTCATGATTCCTCCTCTGTCAGTGCAACTTCCCAAAACATTGCAGATCTCCTATTGCAATCAATCAGAGATGTTGGTCCTAGCAAAGTGGTTCAAGTGATCACAGATAATGCGGCAAATTGTAAGGGAGCAGGTAAAATTATTGAGCGTACTTATCCACACATATTTTGGTCTGGGTGCTTGGTGCACACATTGAACCTTTTGATGCATGATATTGTGAAGCATAAAGAATGTGGGTGGATTAATGAGCTTTACAAGAGAGGGAAGAATCTCATTAAATTTATCACAGGGCATACAAGGGTAAACTACTTCTATGGCACTTACTCCAAGTTGCAGTTGCTTAAACTTGCAAAAACCAGATTTGCAAGTTATTACCTCACCTTTAGGCGGCTAGTGAAGGTGAGACAAGCTCTAACTAATATGGTCACCGCTGAATCATGGGAGGAGATTAACACTGATAGAGATGGTGCTAATGCAATAAAGGACACTATTCTTGACATGTTCTTTTGGTCACAGGTTAAATATGTTTTGCAATTCACCAAACCAATTTATTACATGATCAAGTTTGGCGATTCAGATAAGCCAATAATTGGGGAGGTGTATGAGCAAATGGATAACATGTTGGGGCAGATTAAAGACATTGTTGAGCCTAGAGATACCACCTTGTACAAATATATTCATGCAGAGGTGGTAAAGCGATGGGATATGCTAAATATTCCATTGCATGCATTAGCATATGTATTGACACCTAAATATTATAGTCCATCATGGCTTTCTACAACGGCACCCGGGGGGGCGAGCAGGAGAAAACCACACCTAGATCCAGAGGTCCTACAAAAATATATGTTTGCACTGGATAAATTAGTCCCTGATGAGGATGAGGCACACATGGTACGGAAACAGTTGAGCAGCTATACACTTTCCACTGGTCCATTTGGGAGCATGCATGCTATTAGAGATCGAGAGTTTTCTTCT